>JAHWFP010083890.1:11396-23370 GCA_023313725.1 Lithobius niger
AATCAACAATGGAGCCGACGAAGTATTCTTGATGTCACTCTGACAATAAGCCTAGTCTTTTTTTAAAATAAATTTGTAACTAGGTTCCTGTGGGTGATATTTTGGCGGGGCGAAGGTGAACAAACAAAGCGTTTCCACAACATGTGTTGTCAATTTACCACTCATCAGAATCACTCCTCAATGCAAAAAAATTAAATGCAAACATATTTACATTGCCTTTAAGACTTATATGTCAGACTACATGAGCAGGGAATCGAACCCACGACATTTGAAATCAAAGTCCGAGGTCCTACCGCTGAGCCATACTGACACGACCACTTACGTTGCCTTTTGAACTTATATGTCAGACTGCCTGAGCGGGGAATCGAATCCACGACATTTGAAATCAAAGTCCGAGGTCCTACTGCTGAGCCATACTGACACGGCCAAAAGGAAACGTCCATAGGCAGCATTTAACACGCGCACATATACATGTAAAGATATTCTTTTCCAATCGTCACTGGAGGGACGCTTGATCCCACGCCACACACAAGTGAAATCGAAAGGAACACACAAGAAAGCGTGAAAAGGAATTATTTGACCATTTACATTTATTCGCACAATGCATACAACATATAAAATAGTTGCTTAGTAAGCAACAGCTGCCCCTCACAGCCACTGGAAATTTGATTCATAAATATATAACTTGATTCATTGTGCAGATGGCTTTGGAAGAAATTCAGTGTCGTAATATTTTTAATACTCGGTAACAAACAGATTAAAACTGACGTTTATAGCATAACTTATTTAATTACCGTAAATCGACCATTAACAACCCTGGAAATGCAACCGCCCACCCTCCCTAAAATGTTTATAGTCAGAAATCGTGAAATTACTAGCTGCTCTCTCATATGTACCACATTTTTTTCCCTGTAAACAGTTCAGATAAGCGAGCCTTGGTACGAAACTATATGACTTAGCACCCACTAGTGGTGATTACGTGTAAATTGACTGTATTGCCGATCTGTTGTTGTTGTAGTTAGGTTAGGTTAGGTCAGGTCAGATTGTGTTAGGTTAGGTCAGGTCAGATTGGGTTAGGTTAGGTCAGGTCAGATTGTGTTAGGTTAGGTTAGGTCAGGTCAGATTGGGTTAGGTTAGATTAAGTCAGGTCAGATTGGGTTAGGTTAGGTCAGATTGGGTCAGGTCAGATTGTGTTAGGTTAGGTTAAGTCAGGTCAGATTGGGTTAGGTTAGGTCAGGTCAGATTGGGTTGGGTTAGGTTAGGTCAGGTCAGATTGGATTAGGTTAGGTTAGACGACTTAAGTTGGATTAAACAGGTTTTTTTCTGTACGCTGCCGGGCTGCATGGAGAGCATGTAGGGAGCTTTGGTGAACTGTTTACGAAAAAATATTATGCTCCCCCGGTAAAGGGGGGTGGGTCTGTAACTAGGTTATTTCTCTACTTCTGACCTGAAAGCATTTTACATCTCAATTTTTCATTTTACATCTCAATTGGTTAGTAAGTGGCTGCTCAGTAAGCATTTTCAATAGTTAGGCTACATGAAATAACTCTACACTGAAGTGGTAAAAAAAAAAGTTTTGTAGGAGATAATGAAGATTTACAACTAAAGATTTAACGTACATCCCTAAAATGAGGCCTAGTAGGCTTGCACAGTTTACAAGCCTACAAAGTGGTTAATGAGCGGCTACTCAGTAAGCATTTCCAATGGTTAGGCTATGCGAAATAAGTCCACACTGAAGTGGTCAAAAATATTTTGTAGGAGATAATGAAGAAGATTTAAAACTAAAGATTTGACGTACAGTATTGGACATTGATATTTGAACACTTCTTTGTCCAACAATCATTGACGCAGATCTCCTGGACGAAAACTACATTGATCCACTTTAGTAATGTGCAATTTGAGAAACTTGCTTCATTCGAACTATCTATAGTTTAGAAACGTGCTTCAACAATGCAACATGGTTCTATTACCACATGGAAAGAAGTTTGCACAAACATTGGCATACACCAGGAACGATTAATCCGTATGCAGAATTCAGTACAACATTTGAAATGTTCAAATTTCAATGTCCAATACTATACATCCCTAAATTGAGGCCTAATGGGCTTGTACAGTTTACAGGCCTACAAAGTAGTTAAAAGTGGCTACTCGGTAAGCATTCCCAATGGTTTTAGGCTACGTGTAATAACTCTACACTGAAGTGGTCAAAAAAAAGTTTTGCAGGAGATGATGAAGATTTAAAACTAGAGATTATGTGAAAGGTTAAAATGGCTAAAACTGACTAACATCAAAACGTAAAACAATACCAATAGTTGCTCCCACTTTTACAAGAAAGGCGCTTATGGTCCGATCATTATTTATTGCCAGGAAGGAGGTGGGGGAGCGGATGAAATTGGAGGGGATCATGGATTTATTGGGCCCTCTCGAATGGGAGGGGGGGGGAGGGGTCATGTACTTTGTAGGCCCGTCAATGGGCTGCTAAAATATATACAATAAATAAAGAGGGTGGGTCGTAACAAAGTTACAATTCGAATCTTACTTCTGTCTAGGGAGTGTGTTTAGGCGAAAAACAGTGGAAAATTCCGTTTTTATGCGATCATTCACGCACATGATCTGGGTTCGGCCTAGCGTTAACACAATGCTTTTATTCTCACTTGTTCGGAATTTAGTATATTAGTCCACTAGTTTAATTAGTTTGCTATGTATAAAGCTTTTAGTTAATTTTGGTGCAGAGATTTAAGGGGACGAAAGATTGATTTCCTTGGATACATGAAACTTTTAGTCAATTTCTAGCAGAAATAAAAATGCTTTAAGCTCAGAAATCGTATAATAACCTAGTTAACCCCCCCCCCTTCCGCACAGGGGGCTGTATCTAGGTAATTTCAAAATTTCTGACCTTAACGCATTTAAGCGGCTGGGTGGGAGGCAGCTTTGTCAGTGCTGTTAATAGGCGATATACCATACTTTGAAAATTTCTAAAAACGCCTCAGCATCTGGGGCAAGCTCCATAGATCCACACGATACAAGTTTTTACACGATTTTGAAGTTTTCAGTATCATTACTATAGTGTCCGCGGCCTACCTTGAGTTCTCCGCAGAACGAACACAGATAATCGATTGTACGTTTTCAGTAGCAGAGTGCCTTGTTGATATCCAAGATGGTTACAAAAACAATGGCGACCATCGATTAAAGCCACCCCCTCCAGGAAGACGGAGCCACTCACAAAATACTTGCAGGACTCAAGATACGCCGCGCACACTGTATCTCATGTAGTTTAAAAAAAAAACTCTAGAAAAGCATTGCCTTTCAGCTCCTTGGTTTCTTCCTCCTTTCAGATGTTGACTGTGTTATGGGTATGGACATATAAGCAAACCGTGTGTTTATCATATCTTTAGGTATGAATCGCAATACAAAAGGGTTTTAAAAGAACACATCTTTGAATAGTTTATGGAAAATTTTTTAATCAAACTTGTCCTGTCGTTGGTAATTAGGCACGTTTTCCTTACAACTGGTAGCCTGTCATAAGTGTGGACTGCTGTTTATTTAACTTGAATACAGGAAATCATCTACAGGAAGGCTCAATAGGCATAAGAAAAGCTAATTTTTTTGGAGGGGGGAGGGGAGTCGGACTATTTTGGGCCTTTCTCAGGGCCTTGAAGGGGGAGTTATAGAAAATTTGGTGATCACGTGTTTCATTTCATCGTTTTAATGTTCCCGCGTTTTTTACCTATTTCAATTTTGAGAATAAAGCTAACTTTACAAGATTTGAAGCATAGGTCAGCATTATTCTGGCTTAGTGTGTAGTTCTTTTCTTAGTGTTCAGTTTGAAAGAGACAAAGTAAGTTCTCAAATTGCTGAAATGTATAGGGTACAAACTGATAGGCTTTACATGTTTCAACACTATGGGAACCACTCTGTATAAAATATGTAACAGAATATTTGCAAAGAATGAAATACTCTCTAGAATTTGGGAGTTACGCACAATGGGCTACCAAACATGCTCAGTTAATATTAAATACAAACAAAAACGTCAAGTGTGCTATAAAAGAAGGGTTATATGATCACTTTACTTGTTAAAATGTACACGGCTTATAATTTACGATTTTTAATTTAACTACTCAAATGTACAATTGAAAAAATTGGAATTGTTGTGCTTTACGAATTAAACATCTTCTTAAAGCACAACAGCAGATGCAATTTTCTGAACTAAATATATGATTATTTAAATTAAAAATCATAAATCGTTATCCGTGTGACATTTTAACAAAGTAAAATGAAACTTCAATCATGTAACTTATTTTGCCGCACACTTGCCGTTTTTGTTTGTAATCAGTGAACCGTTTTTATAACATGCAGTAATGAAGATTAAAAACTGGGAAAAGTGGAATTAATGTTACTTTAAATTTACACCAAATCCCAAGTATTAATAAAGTAATTTGTAATAAGGATAACGCTTCCTCTTCATATTTCCTCGAAGTTAGCATTTCTTTATTCTTCAGTCTATGACTTGCAGCTGGCGCTTGCTGATCGACATTATTCCCTAATTGTAATGGTTCAAACTATGTAAACAATAAAACTGATCGTTCAGGGACCCCGACCAATTGAAAACGTGGTCTCTTTGAGGATGAAGGAGAATGAAATTTCTGGCTTAGGTCCTGTTTCAGATTTTAGGTAGGCAAATAATTTTTTTTTGAAACGGTGGGAGAACAACAAGAGGAGAGTTGTTGACAGTAGTCAAATTTACGTGTGGCTCTTTACTTTTACTCTTGCACAGAATTGCATAATTTTTGGTATAAATATACCTTCCATACGTAACTACTACTATCTGTTCAAATTTGGTCGGAAACAATTGAATAGGAGCAGAGATATATAATTGTTTTAGTTTTGTTGGAGTATGACTTAATCATATATATATATAATCGGCTATCGCCAAATATGATAACTAGTGATGCAATATTTACCTGGGCTTCTGGGTTAACATGGCTTTAAATCTGCCTTTATTCACTTTGGGAGCTATCTGTCAAATGTTGTATCCCAACTCTTGTTAAAGTTCAATTCCTAAAGCTAGCGACTACCTTTGATTTAAGGCAGGCCCGTAGCCAGACCACCAACACACGTAGCACTGGCAGTTGGTGAAGTTCTAGCATGACTTACATTCTAAAATTCAGGGTGTGTAGACAAAAAAAAGGAAATCGACATTTTTTCAACCAGAAAATGCTTGTATTTTTGTTTTTGTTAAAGAACCCCCCCCCCCGCCCCTTTTTTCCTTCTTGTGAATTCCATGTTTATTTGGGATTTGGGGTGCCAGATTTGCTGTGGGTAAGGTCGAATCCTGGTGATGGGCCCGGTTTAACTAGAAAGCCCTGAGAAGGGAATGATGTAATGTACTCAGTAATTCAATCTGTAGGGAATTTTGAGTGTGGAAATGCCATAATGATGCGTATAATAATATACTTAGCTGACTTTAAGATTGAATATGTAGCTTGGAATTAAAAAATACCATGTTACACAACAGTTGAAAGCATTTAAGGTACATTGAAATTAGCTCTAAAAAGTATTGCGGAATTCAGTTAATGTTAGCTTTGCTCTCTGTAAACCAGTTTGATGATTTATAGTAAACCCATCGTTAGCATTTGTATTAAATAGCATTAAATAGCATTTGTATTTGTATTTGCTACCATATCAACAAACGTAATGTTAAAATTTCCTGTGCTTGTTTTTTTTTTTTTTAGTAGCATAGGTACTACTGAATAAAATGTAAATAATAAACTGAATTAGCAATAATACGTTTAATGCTAAGTAATACACACCGCCTTTGGGATCCAAGACTGAAGATCAAAGTCAATTATTAACGTAGAAATCCAGATGACGTTCAAAGCAAGAGACACGAAGAGAAATTTGTATTTTAGCTCCATTGTTTCCTTTGGCCTAAAATTAAAGTCATTGGTATATCAGTAATGATGAAGAGAAAAATAGCAAGATTTTAATCACACTACTGAATTTACGCTACCATCATACAAACAAATTGCAATTCGTAATCTAGCAAATTTTAGCCTCGTCAGGGGCCATTCTCAAGCGTAAACTGCAATAAATATGCTTGTGTCTTGTAAGCAATAAAGGCACTCATGTTTACTGTAGAGAAGTTAACAAATCTTACTTATATCCTTTTTCACCTGATGCCATCCTTGTAAATAATACAGGTATTTAATTCGATTTACCAGGCACCACCCACATGAAACAGATATCCTGGTATTTATGTTTATAATTTTTGTACTCAGGGTAGACACGAAGGTGACCATTGTACACAGAATTACAAACTTGGGTGTTGAAGGAGTAAAATGTGTACATGTCTACACACCATCTGTATAGTTAGTAAATGCAAACTACACAAACAGTGCATTATGTATAAGATTTTTTTGTGGCAAGAAAACTGTTATCGGGGTGGAATGCAATATTTTAAATATTTTTAGAATACTTAAGAAATTCCTTAGGGTCATACAACACGAACTGAAACAAAAAACTGTCAATTTCTGCATAAAGTAAAGTGTGGTTTTTTTTCTCGAAAGTTCTGTGCTTCTAATTCTATGATTTCTGCCAAAGTTATGACGCAGTTATGCTGTAAAACATCAAATTATTTTCAGTTTTTATTCTTTTATCTCTGAATTCATAGGTCAGGATTTTGTGATTTTTTACAGAGGTATTCACATAGCAGTTATGTATGATGTATGCAGGATTTGTAATATTTGGAACGACTTTGTGGTTTCAGATACTATTTTATTGTTTGCACTTTGTTACTTAAACTGGAACATAAATTGGAATAAAAGTTATTTTTTTCCCCAGAAAAACTGAACACTACAATTGTATAATTCTGGAACACCAATCTCAGGGTATTCATGTTATAAACACACAAAACCCAATGGTTCGATCTGGGGAAACCTTTAGGGTACCAGTCATCACAGGGAACTGAGAATCCACAACACATGGGGGGGGGGGGGGGAGGTAGATCCCACAGAAGCTGAAGGAAGCTGGTTGTCTCTCTCACTACCCTACCCTACCTACGACTGACTGGCTGGCATTTACCAGGTCTCCCTTTCCAGTCACCGATAAATCAACTTCTCACTGCCACCACTCAGCAACGATGCCCTGGTTAATCTTGATATTTCGACATTCGGGCATGCGTAAGTGTACAGGGTGTTCCACAAAAAACTGACGCCCAAGTAAGTCCAACTTTTCTAGCTAGCACCCCTCAAAACCAGGAGTGGACAGAAATCTTCCCGTTTCATTAGATTTGATTTCTGTCCTATCCAGGTTCTGAAGGGTGTTAACTTGAAAAGTTGGACTTGGAAAATGTTGGGTCGTCAGTTTTTTTGTGGACCACTCTGTAGTGTATAATCTCTTCAACAGAAGCTAGCTAACCTATGGATTTTGTCTTTAAATCAAAACCAAACAAAATATCCACTGCCTAACTCACAAAAAATTAGAAAATATGACTAGGCCTACTGTACGCTCCATCTTTCAGGTGAACATTAAATGGTGCAACATGAATTCCCAATCATTCCCAAGGAATATAGCTTGCAATGAGTAAACATGTATTTACTTCATTGCCTTACAGATAGATCATTATAAAGCTGGTGTATCCAGAAATTATACTGTAGCAAATCCACAGAGAAATATAATTATTATAAAAGAAAAATCTTATTAAACCGTTAGGCTCTTGATTAAACCAACCCGCTTGCCTGACACAGACTTTTTATAACCGTTCTGATGGTAGAAATCAGATGACTATAGATCTTGCTTTAGTCAAACATTTAAGTCATGCAATTGTTAGATTTTAAAGTTGAAAAAACAATTCCGTCAAGATAGAATTTAGCAACACAATGCCAACATTGTAAACTGTTAAGCTCCATTGTTCTCTTCATACGTTTTCTAATAATTAACTGCTAATTTCGTTTCTTTATCCTTAAATATGTCAAATTCCATGCCTTTCTTTTCTTCGCAGTGCTAACGTAGTTCGCTGAGTGGCGGATTCTTCGGCCTTGAATTTGGCTGAAATTTACAATACTTCATGTAGTGAATGTGTCTTCCTTCCTTATTTCATGCAGGGCAAGATGCATGCATGAAGCTGTAGGTTTGACGCACTGCCAGCCGAAGCCACGGCACCAGAAGGAGAGAAGGACAATTTTGCTACGTAATTTTAATCATAAATTCCTAGAATCTTTTACATGCCACAATCGACACGAGCCTC
Organism: Lithobius niger; assembly: GCA_023313725.1. NCBI lineage: Eukaryota > Metazoa > Arthropoda > Chilopoda > Lithobiomorpha > Lithobiidae > Lithobius > Lithobius niger. Next base: position 19,642 of record JAHWFP010083890.1, read on the forward strand.
ACAGGGCACTTCTCTTCCCGAAAACGCCAGAGGTGGATGAGATCATGATCGTACCCACCCGGTACCATCATCTTGCACGCGAGATAGTCATGCTAACCATTTGGCTACCTTGGCCCCATTTCTACCTTGCATGCATGTAGAAATAAAATATGTGCTACCTTGACCACTTCTCACTGACAAAAATTTGTATCATCTACTGTAAACATGGCCATGCTTTTATAGTCATGGTCGATTTATTGAAACTGCAAAGCTTCAAGTAGGTAAATTAATTACGACATAACAACAAAATTCTATTTAACTGCAATTGTCAATAAAACTTATCAATAACGTTTTTTCAGTGATTTGAACGCTTAGAACAATAGACTGGAAGATGGCAGAGGCCATTTTTTTGTAGTACGGTTGGTAGCTCTTTGTGTACTAATCTGCTGAGGGGCTATTTCATTTGGTCACCTAGCAGTATGACATGTGTGTGAAGAAGGCATATAGCAACTGCTGCAGGTGCTGCACTACTGCAAGGAAAGAAACGCACGGTTCGTACTATCATCTGTGGTATTCATGCTGCATTGTGGTCTTTCCCGAATCTGGTTATACTACAACCAACAACAGGCATAGTTGAAACACGTTGTGCACCTATGGCTGCAACCAATGCATACAGCACATCAAGAGCAAACCCCATTTGCACTTCAATACCAATCTGTTTCGAGCCTCTAAACATGAAGAAACCGACCAACTGTCAACATCTCCGTCTCCCCCGACCCCAACAATACGTATGCAAACAGACTCAAAATCAAATTTCGCGTTAATGTACCCCTGGTTGTTTCAACTGTTAATATTAGCTTTAAGGGCAATTACATCCATTTCACATGCATGTTTGACTTTTGGAGCACTTACACAATAACTAAACGCAAGAATTACTACATCACCAAAACACGACATGGAGGTCGCCATTGTTTTGCTGGAACGCGTAGAAATTAATACCGACAGACGGATCTCTTCGATTTCGACTAGCATCCGATTGAGATAGCTGTATTGACTGTGAGGAGCTCAAGCGTCTGATGGCCTTAGCTAGCCTCTACACTGCCGGCCAGCTAAGGCCGCCAGACACTTGAGCTCCTCACAGTCAATACAGCTATCTCAAGCGGCTGCGAGTCGAAATTGAAAAGTGACATCTGTCGGCATTAATTTCTGAGCATTCCAGCAAAACAATGGCGATCTCCGTGTCGTGTTTTGGTGATGCTGTAATTAAATTGTTATATCGGACGTAAGTAACGTATTCTTACCGCAGTTCTTGTGTTCAGTTATTGTGTAAGTGACCCAAAAGTCAAACATGCATGTCAAAATGGATGTAATTGCCCTTTAAAAACAACACATTACAGAGGCTAACTGAAAACCCAAATAAAAATTTCAAGAGTTCATTAAATGCGTCTTTAGTTTAAGGCAACATAGAGGTCACCCTCCAGAAACCATCACACTTTCTTGAGGTAAACGTTTGACACCCCTTCTTTACTCAGAGGGTAGTGTTTACTTGGAGTCAACATGTTAACTTATGGTAACATATGAGTCATTGACTCAGCACTGTCATGTCTTTTCCACGTCCACAAAGTTGTGCCATGTTGCATGTTATTTGTCTGTTGTGGTCAACTTATTACCAGTCCTATGCACATACCGACATATACGATCATAGATCACATATACGAGAATGACAATGCCCTTATTGCGAAGACATTCATCGTAGGATGAAATACGTTTGTGTATGTTAATAAAGCATGTAGCCAAACCATATAGCTAAAGATAATGTTCATGGAGTTTAAAGGGTAATTTTTGAGCAACCCCCCATAAGAAATCTGATAGGTTTGTGACTCTCGAGTGTCACGTTTTAAAACATCCCCCCCCCCCCCTTGCCAACTATTAGCTTCTTAGGATTTGGGCGCTCCCTTTTCCGTGTATGCACGCAATTATCTTTTAATAAGTTCAGATCAATCCTCACAAGGGAAAAGGAAGTGACAGAGCAACGCTGTTTGGCATTTTTTCTATAACACTCTGTTTCAAGCAATCAATTTTTAATTCGGAATTGGAATAAAATCCGGAAAAAGTTAATTAATACCCATTCGACAGACATTTCCCTTAATTTGGAATTGAATTCCGAATTAAGAAAAATGTAATCGAATCCGGATTAGTTTCCTCACCACTGTTTTGATCCTCAAGAGATAAGCGAGTCAGTTGTGAATTAGTTTATAGCTTCCCTACCGCTCTCCAGAACATGTTACACTCACTCTCTGATGCCAACAACATGTCAATTGTTTTAATTTTAAAATTTTTAAATAATAGGCACAAACAAGTTTATAAATTCCGCCAGAAATTCAGTACACACTCGTGAGCGGCATTTTAATAAAAACAGTAACTGAAACTTTTTCTGAACACCCTAGTGTTGGAACATTGCTAATTTGAAATTTGACTCGCATTGTGTCCCGAGCTCCCACAGAATTTAAGTGAACCGAAGTGATTTGGGTTGTAACCACGTATGAATGTGGGGTGGTTTAACTCAGATGCAATCCACTTCACTCTGGATTTTGTACGGACCACTGCATTGTGCATGAGGTCAACATATGTAAAGTCTCACCCCTTCTCCCCCCCCCAACCCATTCATAACGTACATAAATGCATTACTCGAAACAGATCACAAATAATTGCTCCTTTGTTGGTAGTACTATTGCACATTTGTTGGAAACTAAGGACCATCCTTAAAAAGAAATGGGGACACCACAAAAAATGTTAGTTTTCGTTTTTTGTGCTCTTATCAACCTTGTGTGGGTCTGGAAGGGGCAGTTATCCTTCCTGTCCCTTGCTAGATTCATCCCTGTCCATACCTAATGCCACAACTCTTAACATCTACTTTATATTATTTACTAGCCTCTTGGATTTGCTGTATTTAAGAGGTTGTCACATTAGCCAGCACGCCAAGTATAAGCTGGATACTTACGCTGTCCTAAAATTTTGATATACAACTCCAGTCTTAGCAAAATTCAATTCATATTCTTCGTAAGAACATCAGTCGCTTCCATCGTCTCCTCTGCCCAGCTATACCTAACAATAGACAAAATTATATATAGAATTATTTATGTGGCATGATGCATTTCACATAGTGCATGAGTTCAAGATGTTTTAAGATAGTATTTATTTATTTTTAATATTGCAAAGAAATTTAAACCCAATCATCAGGGGTGGATTTTCCACAAAACCCCTTTCACACTGAGAAAAAGTTCTGGTCATGCCTTGACCCAGTCGTGGCTTCACGCGACCCTTCCACAATGGATCCCAACTGGAGATAATTTTCAAGTCCTGATCGAACCAGGGTCTTCAGTACTAACACCAACTTCAATCTTATCTGCTAGTGTGGAAGGGGATGAAGCCTGTGCTCTAGTGCAATGTTTTGATGCTGCCAGTGCTGAGATATTGTAACGCAAAAGGACAAGCAATGCGGGAAGTGGGAAAGAAGGAGTATGGGAGGGGGAAGAAGAGAGAAAGAATGAGTTGGCGAGGGGAAGGTAAAGTGAAAGAAGAAGTAGGGGATGGAAGGGGGAATAATGGCGAGGCGAGAGGGAGGCAGAGGGAAATAATGACTAGTCAAGGGGAAGAAAGAGGGGAACAATGACTAAACGAGAGCAAGGGAGAGGGAAAGGAATACGGGAGGGAAAGGGGAGAGGAAAAGAAGGTGTAGGGAAAGAACGA
>JAHWFP010083891.1:0-16633 GCA_023313725.1 Lithobius niger
GGTTTATGCAAACTTTGAGAGTAACACGAACTTATTTTATTTTATTTCATTTTATTTTATTTTTCTACAGGAATTATAAAACGGTAGCTCAAAATCTGTTTAGAGGTATGGGTCGGACGAATACTCAAATATTCGTTCGTTAAGAGCATATTCGCCTAGAATATATTCCATTGTAATATTCACAAAAAATGTTCTGTGTCTTTTACTTTTTTTTTAATTATTGAGTTGATTTTGATGTTACCCTTGGGTTTCTCAAGTCCCAGTCAGTCCGAACCATGAATTTTTCCTTTTCCACTGAACCAACTGTAGTTTGAATAATCGATGCATTTTGGACTGCTCACTTACAAGTGGAAGGAGGGGAGTTTGGGTAGCTGTGGAGATTATAGGTTTGCACAGCAGTTCTACCTAAAACATTTAAGAAGTAAAAAATGGGGTAGTCAACCAGGGCCAAGATAGATGATTTGCCATGATAGGCAAATTTTGATAGATGATGTATGTCAACTATACGAGAAAGGGAAAGGACCTTGGTGGATTAGTCATTCCGTACAACAGTTAGCAATTCACCATTTTTTGAGGTGTTTGTATTATGTCTGCCTTCCAAGTTGCCTTGACTAGTAGTTTAATTAAACTTGCAGTTATATTACGTATGCCGTGCATTGCCAATGAACTAAATAAAACTTAGGTATTTACTGAAAAACGGATATTTTGGGGGTAAGGGGTCTAGACTAAACATGGGAAAAACATTTTGAACAAATATTCGAGTGGTTTAATTTTTTTTTAGTATATTCGAACGTGTTTTTCCCTATTCGTCCGACCCCTATTTATTGGTACTGTAATGACGACAACTAGTTTGGTTTTGGTGTTATGAAAAACAAGTTCAGTATTAGTGTAATAAAAAACCAGAGGTGGGTTTAATGTGAAAGGGGTGCTAACATCTTTGAATAGCTTGTTAGAAGACAAAGCATTACGAAGAAATCGCCTTGGTGTAATTATATAGCTTCTAAATCGATAGTCATGAAAACAAGTTAGTTATTTATGACTGCATTTGTCATATGTTAACGATCTGCTAATAATTCTAATCTTGAACTATAAACATACTTCACCTTTCCCTAAGTAAATCAGTGCATTAAACGCAGCATGAGGGTAACTTAAACGTAAAAAAAAATATTTGGAAAGTCGTCAACATTGGATACCTATAGAATAGCTCTCCCAACCCGACTATTTACCCCTGCAATGCAGTAGTTCTCTGGAAAGAACTCATAAATGTCGACCGATGACTTAAGGCCTCTCCAGACAGAAGAAAATTTCGTGCGAAAGTATGCGTACCTACGTGCCTATAAGTCCTCTACAAACAGAAGAAAGTTTCGTGAGAAACGATGCGTTACTACGTGTCAATTTAAGCTCTCTACAGACACAAGAAAATTTCGTGCGAAACGATGTGTTACTACGTGTCTATTTGAGCCCACTACAAACAGAAAAAAATTCCGCACGAAAAGATGCGGTACTACGTGCCTACATTGTCAAAATTGCTGCACTCAAGTAGTGAGTGTCGCGTTTATTGAACGATTTTACATGTTTTACAAGCCGTCATACCATGCAGCCGCGAGCAGCTAGTCTGGTTAGACCTTCACCGTTACCTCTTAATAAAAGGTGCGAGGGGGAAAACACCTCAAATGAAAAAGACATATAAAGAAACAGTGTATATGTCTACAAATAAGTCTACAAATAATTAATAAATTCAATAGAGAAAAACAGAAACAAGAGTGATACTAAACCTTAACAATAACCAAAGTTTCAAAGTCAGCAGGCCCAACAATCTATTTGCGCATCTGCGATTGAAATAATGAGCTCACCGCATGGTTTTGATGTGATGCGGTAGAGCATTATAAATCTTTGGTACCTCATAAAGAAAATATTTATGAACTGTGTGTTCGACAGTTTTTTTGTACACACCATGATTTTCTCAGCATACAGTTACATAAGGGATAAGATGGCATACGATTAGAAAAAAAGTATACTGCCGTATATTTATGGGAGCCAATTTCTGTAATACCCTTTTTTGTAGAGTAATTAATTGTTTCAAGTTGCAGACGTAAGTTTTACCCCAGCTTGTGATTTCATATTGTAGAAACGACTGCACTAATGAAAAATGATTAGTCTCATGAACGATAATCAAACTTTTTTATAAATGATAAATTTTGAAAAAAGGTTTTGACAAGCAATAAAATTACAAAGAATGCAATAACGTTTAAAATTTAGAATCAGGTTATGGTGGATCTAGTATTCTCGCGTTGAGAATACACGGAGAATTATGTGAATTGATAGTTTTGAAAATCTGGATGGGGTTTGTAACTGGCGTTTGCAAACACTTCAAGTGTCTTAATGTATTTTCGTAGAGTCTTGAAAGAAAGTTTGGCAATGCTTTCTTCCGCGTTTTGGGTCAATCAGTCGAGCAGGGAATTTAAAACATATTTTATAAGCATTTTCCGTAATACTTTTTATTTTTCTTTAGTTTCCCTTCACTTTTTATTTCAGTTCGATGATCCGAAACACATTTTTGTTTCTTCCACTTACATGGACAACATGGCTGTCTTCTATCCATGCCTTTAACGAAGACAAGCTCCATGGGAACAGAATATGGTTTTATGTCCTTGGTGTCTGCGTTATCTTGCAAGTAAGTATTACTTAAGAACATTTAACTTATCCTAGAAACGTTAAAAATACAAGTCACATACTCGTGACAGCACCAAAAAATATTTAGTAGGTAGTCTTGACAGGTCAGAGAGTCGGCAGGCGAGTTAGCACCATCTGTTAATGGTAATAACACTAATTTCTACATAACTAAAAACGTGTTTTAATTGCATAAAGTTCTCTATTCAATAATCGATGGCTAAGAATACAACTATCATAACTAGCAGTTCACAAATTTTACAGGAGACCCAAAAACCACTGTTTTTCTTTTATCGAATCAAAAATTCCACCTTTGCTTTAACTGTAAACGTGATGAGGGAGTAAAAATAAGTACTTTTTAAAGTATTTTACTTAGGTGTTAAATAGTTAGCTGTCTAGGGCACTTACAATACTTGTATACTTGTTTCCTAATGCTGTAGTATTGGGATAACAACACTTGCAATAAGTGTATTTCATTGTTTCTCTCGCTAACTGCTTTTCGTAGTGGCACAAAGGCTACAGCTGACTGCAATAATACCAGTATCACAATACAATACAATCCAATACTACAGCAGTTGCAACAATACAGATGATTGCAATGATTACGAATAAATCGTTAACAATGGTTCGAAAAACTTCGTGTGACACATAAGATTGATCTTATAAGTCTCTGTCTTAAGAAACCATCACTGTAAAAACTGCTAATCATTTTAAATAATTTTTAAATTTGAAACACCTGACTACGTTCGCTTTTAGAAAAGCCTGAATGTTGTACATACCTTATTTTTATTAGTTTCTACTAATTTTTTTAGTTTTCTGATTTTCATAGACTCTACTTATACACTACTTTCAAAGTTGGTTTGGTGTGTAATCAGCTTTCAGTCCTTCTTCTTCTAAATCACTTTTTATAGTTATTAAATATTTATTATTATTATTATTATGAAAACGAAAATACAGTTATCGTAATTTAACTTATTTTTATGTTGAGGTCTCGGAAAGCACCTATGATCTAACCAATATCATAGTATACAACTATTGTATAATCACTTACAACAGTTGCAGCCTACATAAAATTTGAATGGTGACTGTAGCACATACAATAGTTGTTTAAATGAAAATGTTCATGTTTGCAATTTACGATAGTTGTATGGATTTTATATCACTTTAATTGTGGCCTTGACAGCTATCATACTTGTATCGTACGTGGCGATCAACAAAGTAAGTGTTACAATATGTGTAACTAAAAAAATGAAAAATTGTTAGTTACGATAGTTGTATTTTTAGCCATCAAAATACTATTTACTTTTGGAGTGTAAAACTTGAGAATTACAAGTTAAAATAACAAAATCATGCGTCCATACAGACCCGCCCTGTGGAGACTTTTTTAAAGCGCCGTAACTCAGTCATACGATTTGATATCTTATGCCATTGGCTTGTTGGCTAGTCTCTACCAACTCGAATGAGTTTTGCACGCTTTAATCGGGTTCTCAGATAGGCATCACGAAGTTAGCATTTCGTCACTAGCTTTAGTTGTATTGTCTTCTTGGTTAAACATACATTAAAATAACTGTACTATTAGTAATTTGCTGTGGACGTTGATTAAAAATCACGCTGAGGGTTTATCCTTGGTATTTACGACAATGTTGTGTGAACATACGCAAATAAAGCCTAATTACAATAATGACTTGAAATTAGGCCTACACTGAGAAAAGTCTTGACGAGGGCTGCTAAAAAAACAAATTATCCCTCTAAAAATAAAATAAAACTATATAAAATAAATAAATCATTAAAAACTTACGATGAACACATGTATGTGCTTATACCTTTACTCTTCTTGAAATATGGCACCTACAAAGATAAGAGCATCACCATATGAAAAATAATTAAAGTGAAATTCCGTTCGGCCTATTTCCATCGCTGTGAGTTGATTTTTTGACTCTCAAAAAATCTCGAAAAACAGCTCTGAAAGCTGTCCTGCAAAATAATCAGTAAGAAATCAAATAAACTATGCAGTACAGTAACAACTTTCTATTGCTTAAAAGTGAGATTAAGAAAATGTTCCCGACTTAAAAAAACGACACCGTATTTTGTCCTAGTGTGTTCCTTATTCAGTTTCGACAATTTTAAGTGAGTTTCCTTGGAGTGTGACCAAGTATGTATCAGGTTGAACCTCAACACACACTGCTTCAGTGCAAAAATATATCTGTTAGCTAGTACTCTTCCCGTGCATGGGATGTTAAAAATGTGATGATTAGTAATTTTAATGAAAGGTTGTTTTTTCAATAGTTTTCCTACTATTTTCTTTTGAAGCTGCTGAAACACAACAGTTTATTTATAGCAACTAAAGGGAATAAAAAGGCTCCACTCCACAATCCACACGCTGGATTTTCCGGTTCTTTATGTTGCGTTTCCTACCACATTTTCCGTGGTACTGATGATCTTCTACCAGTATTTATTAGATTATTTGAAATGTTTCGTCACAGGCGTTTTTGAAGGAAACACAATTAACGAAATTTTAATTTATTACCATATACTCTGTATTGGATCAGTTCTTGTAATGATGTTGCCAGAAATTAAGCTAAATAAACTATTTATGATTTTTTGAAGGGCATCCTCTGCTTTGCAAGCAACTTCGTTTTGAGAAGAATGGTGAGTATTCTCCAAAAGACTTTAAATATATTTTGCAGTGTTTTATGTTCAGAATGCTTCTTTATTACAAAAGAGAAAAAAATTATCTTTTTTACTTAACTATTTGGCATACACTTACAAACCAAGCTTGAAATTAGGATTTAAACTTGGGGTTTTTGTGTATTTAAAACCGTAAAAAAATCACCATTATGTAATAGAGAAGTGAGTTTTCAAAACGCAACAAGACCATTTCATTTTTTTTGGGGGGGGGGGAATCGAGAAAAACTGATTACAAACTTAATTAAACACAACTGTGTGATATTAATGCAGTTTGTTATTAACTTGTAAATCAAAAAAACACTTGGGAGAAAAAAATCCCAAATTCACTATGGTGTTGCAAGTACGAGGATTTATACTATGGCCATGTTTCATTTTGAAAAGTCACTTTGAACAAGTTGCATTTTGAATGCATTCGACATGGACATGTTGCATTATGAAAAAATGGTACTGCACATGTTCGCACTATTTAAGTAAATATTATGACCAGTAATTATGCCCAGTAATTATTATGCCCAGAAGTTTGTGAAGTTTTTAACTAAAACGTTTAGCGTTTTCATGTGGGGTTTAAAAAACATGGAATGATCAAAGAGAAACATGACATTATTCGCGTTCTAGCCTTTTTTAAATCTTGTAACGTAATTTTGGAGCAAGCATAAGAAACCCCCTTATGGACGCATTTAGGTGGGATTCAGAGGGCTCTGAATCGGGGTCACGATACCTACATAAAGCAATAATTTTCTTTTAAATAAGCGGCACACAAGACGAGCTTTGTTTACATCGTACACCGCACGAGCGTTTGTTTACATTGCACACAGCAGGAGCGTTTGTTTACGTCGCCGACCGCACAACGACTTACCTGTCTATCCTTACTTGCTGTCGCTTGTTGGGAATTTTTTTTGCTTGCACCATTATTGCACGTGCTAATTCTAATTGTCTGGCCATCCAATTAGATAATATTAGATAATATCCATTAGAAAATATGTTGTAATTTGATTGTTACCCGTCCAAAAACAAATAAACAACAGCAGCCCCCACTTAAACGCATAAACGATGGAGGCCGCCATGTTGAAGAAGCGGGAAGCACGCTGATTGGCTGGAGTGGACAAGTTGCGTTATAAAAAAAATAGCCCCACTAGAGGCATTTATTTAAGTGGGACTTGCTGCAAATTGACACGAAACGGACGTTGTAGGACACGTATTTTCTCACAAGAAATATAACGCCACCTTCAAGTAAAAAAAATGTGACTTGTTGCGTTTTGAAAAAATGCTCCTCAATACAACTTTCCTCCACCACGGTTAAAATCATTATCAGTACATAAGATAAAACGTCTCATAAAATAAAAAGTTCATTTTATGACAGGATTTATGAAAAGACAGCTCAAAGAGAGGGTTTGGTACTGTAATATAACAACTAGTTGGATTTTAGTGTAATGAAAAACAAGAGTTGGGTTTACTGTAAAACAAGATAGAATGTCTTTGAATAGCCAATACGAAGGTAGGGGATAATGATTAAAAAAATAAATCGTCTGGGTTAGGGTTTTAAAGACACTGAATAACCAGTCATGAAAACAATTATCACATTTTTTAATGACTGCGTTTGTGGTACGTTGACATGTTCTGCTGCCTCATTTTGACCTGTGCAATGCCTGGTAAAGAGGAAGTCCATCTGCCTTCTTATTTTAATTAATTTTGCATTCTTTTAAGTTTCATTCTGGCGCTGTTCTGTCCTTGGGTTAAACCCTGTCCTAACCATCTTTCAGCCTGGTTAACAGCGACAGTCGTTCAGGTTTTTACGGCTTTTAAATTGCCTGTGATATTTTGAAATTTGTCTTTTACTCTTGAAAATGATTAAAACCGTGACTTGAAACATTGGATTGTGTATTTTTATTGTGTACCACCTAGCTTCCTCCATTTATTGTACATTAGCCTACCGTCGCTTCTACAAAGACTTAAACTTTCGCTTTTTACATTTTGATCTCAGGAGAGTATTGTCAATGATAGAAATGTCTTCAATTTTACTTTCGTTTTTATAGACGTTTCGATCAGAATTTTTACAAATTACTGAATTTTGAGTGTACTTTGGTCCTGTCAAGCTGTTATCTTCATATTTATGTCTAATATGTTTTTGCTACAACATTTCAGTTTATTTATTATTTCACTTTATATGCACTATATCATACTCGTATGCCCTCTGCAGTAACATATTTAGGCACTTTTCTATTGCCTAAACAATAACTCGACGTTTAAATTCCTGACTGAATGTGGATTACAGCGTAAACTTGCGTGTATAAAATAGAAAAACGCATATACAGGGTGTTTAAAAAAACGCTAAAAAAACGTGCGGGCCATTCCATCGCACCTCTTCTACCAATCCAGCTGTTGGGAAATTGGTCGCACCTGTGTTGCATAGTGTGGTGATGCACCATCTTGTTGGAAAATAATATTTGCGGGATACTTTTCCCAAACAGCTGGCAGAATCTTGTCTTATAGCAGCTGACGATATACTTCGCCGCTGATTGTTCCATCAAGAAAGAATGGTCCAATGACCCCCACAGCCCATTCACCTCCCCAAACATTGGTGCCAGGTGATGGTGTGAATGCCACCATAGTGACATGTGAGTTATTATCACCGTAAAATATGCATTTGTGACGATTAACTCTGCCATTCAGATGAAACTTGGCGTCGACAGAGTATAACATCCGTTCCACGTTCTGTGTATCATCTGCAAAGAAATCTAGGAAGCTCCTCGCAGAAGTGAATCCGTCGATCGGGATCATATTCGTTTAAGGCGTGGATACGCCGTGAACGGTTCATCTTCAAGACTACGCCCTTAATCAGCCTATTAACTGAAGGCAGTGATACACCCGTTTGCCATTCCAACTTACGATGGGACGTCTTTGGTTCATAAAGCAACACATGGCGGGTCTCGGCGTCTTTTTTAATCGTTCGTGCTGTTTGTTTATGGCCAGAATGGCCCTTATGTTCATTTTCAACAGCACCTTTGGTTCAAATTTCTCCACCAAATGTGCCACTGTAGACCGGCATGGAGGTGGCTGAAGATACGTACCCTGCCACATCACCAAACCGTCTGATATCGTATCATTTTGGTAATACCATTTAATAATATTGTTTAATAATATTGATACGTTGGTGTAGGTTCGTGCGTGGCATGTCGTTATGAAATACAAAAAGAACGAGTCATATCGAACGAAGTGAATATAAAAAGAATAAACTCTATCGAATGATACGTATCAGGTTGTATGCACCTAACTTCTGTCACGTCCAAGTGTACGGACCAACCAGTAGTACAGTATACTACACATCACACAATACTGCACGCCCTTGGGACATCAGGTCACATGACTCACAACTTTGAATGCAACGGCAGTACAGTAGCTGAAAGGCAACATGCAACATTAACCAAGGGTACTAAATCGCTAATTAAAATCAGCCAATTACAGTATGTACAGCACTGTTAACTGGGAACTCCTGTCGGATAACGTTACGAGGCCTTTTGTTCAGTGAGTGGTGTGGCGATTAGATGTGAATATTGGATATGTGTTAATTCAGTACGTAGATTGGGCGAATTGATTTCTACAGGATATCAAGGATAAGAGGCCGCAGAAGCTACGTTGTACTGCCGCCGTACAAGTGGCTTCCCCCATCAACCAGGGTTGACACATGTGTTTTTTCCTTTTGCGTTGTTATTTGGAATGCAATTACTGTAAAAGCCATTATTTTAGCTATTTTGCTTGATGGCCAAATAAATTGGTTTTTCTTTTAACTTGAAATCTAATTAAGGGCTTTTATTGTTTTTTTTGGTCCCCCCCCCCCCCACCCACCAACCAGGGATGTCATATGCTTTTGTTATCTTTTGCGTTCTTATTTGAAATGCAAATAAAAGCTTTCTTTCCTGAGGTCAGGAATAACTTTCATGATTTCTTTACTGTGGTCTGGGATAAGGGTTATAAAGACTGAGAATGGTTGTTGGACTTAGAAAATTCGACGTGTAGCGTTTTTTTTAAATATCCTGTATTATGTTACTCAAGAGGGAACATGACTGCTGTATTGTTTTTGGTTACAGTTTCGTCAATATTTCGTAAGCTGTTTTTCCGATGCAGAGGAAAAGAAACCGATCGTATCAAAACCCGTTGAAAGGCTATCTAACCAGCTATACGAATCGTATGACATTGTTAGTATACCTAATTTTATCACATGCTACTTTGCTTTCACATGCTTGCTAAATTCGAAAGCTTATAACTACGTATTTGCTGCTGCAAGTCTTTCTTTTTTAAACAGTTTTAAACGTTTGTCTATTCTATTCTATTCATAAAATTACGTTTCAGACTTATGTTGCTGTGAATAAAAAAAACATAGTTATTTTCTTAATGTTAAAAAGATAATTTAGTTAATAATAATAAATTATTAGATACAAGACAACTAATTTCGAATTGACTTTCATTCAACATGAAATGTGCAGACGTGTTTTTATGAAATTATGCAACACATGACCAATAAAGTCTGAATTATTTAATCTTTGTATTAACAGGCATACGGCGTTGTTAATAGCATGAGCGAAGAAAGAGAAGAAGGTAGGTTATAGATAACTTTTGGAATTTATACAACACATGATGTGCTAAGAAAATGTGACAAAATTTCCTGAGACTACATCTGATTACACTCGTATATTATTTGGGGACTGTGACTTTACGGGCACGATCAACGTAATTAATACATTAATATATTGAAACGTCTAATCACTATAACCACTGTTCTGCAGGAATACGAGGTATCTTCATATCATAGGCAACTCGTCCGTATAATAAGATAATCAACTGCTTTAATCCACCAAGGTGTCCCAGAGCAAATTTATTCTTAACAAATCAAGCTGTTATAATATTATAGTAATTAATTCAAAATCACATTCAGAAGAACATCACTCGGTAGTATTTTCCCATTCGTTGGGCAAGACACTATTTTAAATACACAAAAGGTTTAATTCTGTAAACCACTAATAAGGTTATCTTCTGAAAACACAAAATTTCAAAGTTATAAATTCAGAATTGTGTTTGTATGCACCAAAAGCTTTATTTTACAACTTAGTAGAATGTAAAGCAAAAATTGTTGAAAGCCTTTTTAAGAATCAAAGAAAAAGAAGACTGCAGCATAACACTAAGAAAAACCGCGAAAATAAGTTTCACATATTTTTTTTTTTAATTTGTTCATCAATGAAAGGTCATCAAACAGACCTCAAAGACGTGACAGACATACTTTTATTTGTTATTTTTCGTATCTTTTAATTTTACATTTAATTGTGATGAAGTTTGATAATTATAAGTTATAATACCCAAAACCACTTGCTCATTTAATTTCATTTACGAACGTAACCCCTAAATAGGGCAAAATAATACATTTAGATATTTAAAGTTTAAAATTAATTGTACATAGTTTTTTTCAGAAATCTTACACACGGAAAGACAAACAAGAGCATAGGATGAGAAACAACTGTGCTCTTCTTCTAACCACATATCACTAAAATGATATGTACCAGTGCCCACTCGTGTTTCCCTAAGTTCATATGCAAAATTTCAGCTCTATAGGTTTAATAGTTTCGAGGAACTGGGCAGACATGAAGTATATTATCTTTTATTAAGTAGGTATTTAGTTTTTACATTCAGTGTTTTTACATTTAACGTAAACCATTGTTAAATAGTTTTAAACCAAAACACAATCCGTGAGTTATGCTGTTTTTACCTTTAATATCTTTCATTTGATTACAGATCAGCTTGAATACAATTCTGTAGATGAGCTAGTAAAGGAAGATGATCCCGCCCCTGTAGAACAGAGGAACCACCAAAACACAGAACTGATACACAGTCCACATACCCGTTTAAATTCCATTTATTGGCTGGGACAAAAGCCACCTGAACACGAACAAGTGGCACTAACTAATTTTATTCCAACCAGGTCAGAAAGTAGTCCGTTTCCCCAACGAGCTAACAGAAGTAGTCCGCGACTGACTGAAAACGGTATTTTCCTGTGAAAGCTATACGGTTGGTTAGGCTATTGTTTATTCTTTGTTAATGTTGTAAACAGCAACGATACATCTTAAACAACCCTTACCTGTATCGATTTTATATTTCTTTTGTAAACAAACATTGTTTGAACTACAGTTGTTTAAATATGTTTACAAATACATCTCAAAACCTTTTTACGAAATACCACGTATTACTTGGGGTATGTATATTTAATTGATGATATCAGATGTGATTTGATTCTAACCTCTACACAAAATAGTTCACTCTTCAGTGAACTTAAAATAATGGCCACCATCTGAAAGAGTAGTTGAAAGC
Organism: Lithobius niger; assembly: GCA_023313725.1. Taxonomy (NCBI): domain Eukaryota; kingdom Metazoa; phylum Arthropoda; class Chilopoda; order Lithobiomorpha; family Lithobiidae; genus Lithobius; species Lithobius niger. The sequence continues at coordinate 11,713 of JAHWFP010083891.1, forward strand.
TATGGTTATTTATGCGGTTGTAAAAAGTTAAGTAACCTAAAACCTTATAGAAAAGAATTACACTTTTTACTTGCAAATGTGAGAAAATGGCGACTTTTCGGAGTAAAATCTGCTCCATTTTTAAACAAAATATTTATTAGGTTGTAATAACCAACCAAATAATAAAGAAAGGCAAAGTAGATTAAAACATGACGGCTGAAGCAATAGCCGATTTTTTCCTGACATTCAGAGGAGATCTCTCTCCAAAATTAAACCACCTTTCTATACGTTAAAATGTTCCCCAGAGAAGAAATACAATATGAATGATAAGTGCATTGGCAGTACACAACAATGCACACAGGTCGTACACTATCAGTTGCGACAAACAATTTAGATACAGCTTGTATACTATCACTACATACGTATAGTGCTGCCAATGCACAGTTCGTGTTTACTATCCACTGTGTACATTTTCAATTGACACAAAAGCTTGAAACCATTGAGAAACCATGTTTATGTCATAAAGTGTATATCACTTCTTCTGTGAAAGAAGATGCATCCAAATTTGCGTACTTTCCATACAATTCAACCTTGAGAAATGTTCCGGTATACTGGGTTGTAACATATTTTGCAGAAAAGGCACCAAGAATTGTAGAATATGTTTTTTTTTTAACATCTGCTATTTGTTTACGATAATCGCTTTTGCATCTGTCGTCCTCGTTTAACATAGTTTGTTGCTGTTATAACCTGCAAAGATTCGTTTTAATCAACGAGCATTAGGAACTCCGTATTAAATAGCTAGTGAAATGTCCCACTTGTTATGAACCACTATTTAAACTGATAACTGATTACAACTTAGCTTTGTGATGGATAACAAGCCTTGATTGAGTTTTCGTGCAGTTGAAATATTACTCAACCAACATAAATAACAATAGCACCAACGCATCGTATCTGATTCAATTCCTAAAATTTTGCAGGAATTAAAGCAGGTTTAACGTTCAATAGGCACGGTCTGTTAATTAGACATACGACTGTATAGATTATTAAAACGTAATGTACTTTGATCAAAAACATTAGAAATACACGAAAGGCTTACTGCTAATGGCAGATCACAACAAGCTGTCATACACAAAATACAGTTACTATTTTTCTAAACATGTTCCCTAGCTAGCACGCCATGAGGTGTATATTTCACAAGTTAGAGATTTTTGTGCTTAGTCTTAATACCTTTATTTTACATTCTAATGTTGTTGATTAGAGCTCATTACAAGAATGAGTGAATATTGTGCAAAATGAGACGACAGTAAAAATTAGCATAAATGATTATAGAAATGCTCACTTGCCTAGATGTCCATGTACATTTAAGCAACTTTATTTTTAATAGTGGTTATTTTATAATATATATTTTTTCCTTTAGTGGATATTAGGTTCATCATTACGGTAATATGTGAAAACAAAATACTGACAAGAATTCCCACTTCCATTTTGGTTTCTCGTTATTTCACTGTGCAGAAAAACAAAGCATCATTAAATTTTCGTTATTTCAGGACCACTGTCGACATAATACTATTAAGGTAATAAATATATGAAAACTAAACGTCGACAACTATTCTCACTTCCATTTGGTTTCTTATTTACTGACCACGCAAAAAATTCAAAACATTATTACATTTTAGTTACATCAGGACCCCTTCCGACACAGTAATTCAACTATCTGCAACAATTAATTACAAAGCAATAACGAATTTGTTGCTGTATTTACACAATGTGTTATTCACACGCACCATACTCATGGAAGTTATATTATTTGCTCCTCATGTCTTTCTCCTTAAAGTACCAACAGAATAGAAGGCTGTCCATATGCTGTCCATATGCTGTCCATATGCTCGGACCTATTATTACATTAAATTAATCAGCTGTTAAGATCTTTAAGTCACCTTCTACTAATGGTGGATCAAAGAAGCCCTTCCAAAATATCATTATTCCCATAATTTCGTGCCGAATCGCGTTAGTTTGTAAACACTGGGTCAGATTTTTTTTTAGATCTGAATGGGAACAGTGGAAGACATTTTAATTTTGAAATACTAGCAGTCATTCCAAAAGTATTGTTCCTGTCATTAACAAAACTTAAGCATATGAAAAAGAACATGTAATCGGAATTGTCAACACACATCCTCAATTGGTGTACCCCCTCCCTGTTTTGAGCCATAAAAAAATCGCGATTTCAACTCCACTATTGTTTAACTCAATGTTTGAAACATTCACCTGTTTGAGTAAATTATATGAAATCGTGTAGCACAAGAAAGCTCATGTTCTTTATCAAGTGACAACCCATACCCTCACATTATTTGATGTAGTAAAGCCATCTCACACAAGGGGAAAAAACAGGAAGTATTAATCCGTTTGCAACATTTTTATGCGTTAACATAAAGTAGCAAACAAATAAGTCTCGCAGGAAATCCCTCATAGAAGCAAATATTGATTTGGTCTCAAGTTTTAGCAGCTTTTATTTAAATCACATGACTTGATTCGAATCAGAGGTCAATATCAATTGACACCTATTATTTCAAAAGCTATCCTAAAGGGTAGTAGTACGATTTGGGTGACTTTCAGTGCTTAGCCTGACTCTGATTGATGAAACAAAACAAAAAAATCACAAGGAAATCAAATGTTCGGTATTACTTAAGGGATTACTTTTAAAGTAAGTAACTGTCACTGTTAATCATACAGAATCAGCTGATAGTGAATTGAGTAATAATTACTGAGACAGAGAGTTATTTAGACACACTACCTACAGGTGTGTGGTACCTGCCAACAAAAATTTTTATGATTTAAGCAATACGAAAGTATTCGTTTACTGATGTGTTAAATAAGATTCCATCAAACACTATTTAATTTACCATCAGATAAACACATATTTCAATTTGATTATTTAATGAATAAATAAATGAATTGGTGACGTGTATGAAATAATAAATATGAAATATGAAGTTGTTTGTCAAATGCTCTTCAACTATTAAATTTTATTTTAGCTATTTACACGAGTTGTTTTAATTGCCCTGTAAAATATTTCTGTTTATTTAATGGTGTTATTCTTATTGTATATTATGCAGTAATGCGAACTGTGTGATTTTATGATAATTGTGTATTTAGTAACTTAAAATCGTCTTTATAAATAAAACAACAGCATAGTTGGGTTATTTTTATGATCTTTAATAATAATCAACCATAAGTTACGGAGTAGTTAAGATTGTATAAAGTTTAAATCCTTGTTTATTTAAACAAGGTAACAGGTGTTTATTAAGAGCTCGGACGAGAAAACAGTAATACACATGCTGCAGTAATTTATTTCTTTGTACTTGGAAATAACTGTGAACTTTACACTGCATTGATGGCTTATCCTTAATTGACTTAGAACTGGAAGACATTAGGTGAAAGATAACTACTTACAATGATAACTATCCTCATTTCGTTTTCAACTGTAAGGTATTTGGCTATTTAAATTGATGGCTCATCCTCGTTTGGTCTTCAACTGAAAGCCAGTAGCTGAAAGACAGATATTTTCATTGATGTTGGATTAGAACTGCGAACCATTAGCTTAAAGTTGGCCGTTTTCATTGATGGTTCATCGTAGTTTGGTTTACAACTGTAAGTCTTTAACTAAAATTTAATTAACTCAATTGTTGTGTGGGTGGGAATCATATAGGATGGGATCCTGTGGAATCACTATATTTACACATAATTTACATGTGCTTTGGTGTTATACGCAATCCCATGGGGACTGTCCCCAGGGGGAAGGTGACCCATGGAAGATATTTTGGAGTGGGCCTGCCCATGAGGGCGAAGTCTGTGAGTGAGGTCCCGTGGAGTAGGGTGATGATGTCATGCCATGTGTTTGTGTCCATGAGTCTTGCATTATAGCCTAGCCCACTGTTTGCAAAGAGTCAGAATCTATCTGACACAATCCCGTCTAAAGGGTGTGGCACCAAGCAGCGAGACTGTTACTGTCTGAAACGAATCTGGAATAAAATGTAGGGACAGTTAGTCAACAAACTGCGATGGGCATATAGAACCATAGTTTTTTTTTTACCTGTATTACTCTATAGCAAACCTAAATTTTCCCCACTGAGTTATTGTTAACACCTCCGTAACCCAAATATCCAAAAGCTACTCCATTACCTTTTGAAACACTTCTATCAAATACCTTTAAACACATTTTTCTAAGTATATTTGAACGTATTTTGGAATGAATTCAATTGTATTGAAATTGTAGTGCCCTAGATTGGAATAGTCACAATAGGCTTCCTCTTTACAAATAACCAACAAAGTGGAGTAATTGCAGTGATTGGTATCCCACAGTCAGCTCAGTAATTGATCATCACAACAATGGCAAATATAGGATTTACCGACCATGAATACAATTGACATAAACTTGTGTAACATTCCCTGGCCACAAAATAGCCATTGCGTCAAAAAATTGCTTCACGGTAAAACTTCAGCAGAGGGGGGGATTGAGGCTTAATGGCGCGTCGACAACTTGGTCATTAGCGCCAACCTCAGTCACAGTGCAGTGGTCCGGGTTGCCACTGCACCACACATTACAGAGATGTTATTCAAACCCCTAATCTAAATCTTGTCATACATCTGTACCTCCTGCAAAAATTGAAAAACACCGGACAGTAGGACAGACTTATCGCCCAACTGACGCGCAATGTCATGCGGAAGATGGAACCGACGACGAACACCATCAAGATGGCGACAATCAACAAGTAAGTGCCGGACCGTAAGTGGCCGTCGACACCAAGAACATTCAGTAGGGTCAACCCCCCACAAAAGGAAACAGTGAGTAAGTCGGGTGTAACCAATTCGCAAACGGGCCAACACAACCCAGCAGTTTGACGGAATAAATACTCTTTTTCAAAGTTCATCACCCGTTTGTTCG
>JAHWFP010083891.1:17033-62945 GCA_023313725.1 Lithobius niger
CGAACAAACGGGTGATGAACTTTGAAAAAGAGTATTTATTCCGTCAATCATGGCAAGTAAATTTCAAAGTAAAACTCCACACAGTTGTTTCAACAGAATCAAACAACCCAGCAGGTCTAGAGTATTCTCCGCTTTATTGAAACTTAAACATAGTACATCTTGCGGACCAGATGGCCTTTCTGCATTTCTACTTAAACAGATCTCAACTAAAATTTATCGCCCTTTAGCCTTACATGTCGTTTGAGCAGGAATTACTTCCTTAAATTTGGAAGAATGACACTGTTATCCCGATGTTTAAGAAGGGGTCACTGTCTAACCCAGCAAACTACTGACTATTGAACTTAGGTGTGTATAGTGTAAAGTTGTGGAGGCTGTCATAAGAGACACATACTTAACAGAGTTCTAAATTATTATTAATGACCAATTAGGATTTGTTCCGAATCGATCAGCTACGCATCAACTGTTGACGGTTCTCGATCGATGGCCTGATATGCTGGATATTGGAGTCCAGCGTGATGTTTTCTACTTTGATTTAAAAAAAAGGCATTTGAATCGTTGGTTCATCGCAAGCTGGTAGTAAAACTTAGTGGATGTGGTATTTCTGGACTTCTACTAAACTTTCTAGTCACCTTTCTAGAAAATCGTTATCAACAGGTTGAGTTGAATATATTCTCTCAAATAAGGCTAGTGTACCTAGGGCCGTTCCACAGGGCTCAGTGCTTGGACCCTTACTGTATTTGGTTTATATGAATGATCCTAATTTAGCAAATTCAACCCCCCCTATGGTGCAAAATTTGTGGACGACGTCAAAATTGGGGCTAAAATTCTGGCTCCGGGTTCATCACTTGGGATCGGGGGGAGATATCCAACACGTCCACAGCTGGTTTACCTTGTGGCAGCTTCCTCTGTCTACTTCGAAATGTAAGTTCGTACATATTGGATCAATATGCCCGGACAATCACTGTTTACTTGATGGAGAGAGTCTCCCGTTTGTGAACAAAATCAAGGATCTAGGTATCTGGTTTTACTTTAAGTCTTCCCTTCACTATTTGATAGTATGTTCAACAGTCTTCTGCCAGCTGGCGGTGGTTAATAGATGCTTCACGTCTGGGCATCTAAATGCCAAGGTGTGGGCGTCCAAGGTTTTTGTCTGCCCAATACTTGAGTAGTGTGCCACTCCTGTGTGGTGCCCATATCTTGCTAAAGACATCGACTTAATGGATCCGTTCAAAGAAGATTCACCAAGTGCCTTCCAAAACTCCGAAATATTGATCATATTAAACGTCTCTCAAGAGCGGGACTTTAGCTGCTGGAATTACGTCGTCTAAGATTTAACCTCATCTTCACATACAAGATCATTCGAAACTTAATCTCTATCGACCTTCCTTTTTCGACCTAGCACCATGTATTTATTAACCAGGGGTTACCTTAGAAATTTGAAAGTAGGGGATCCTGACTTGAGTACCAAAGATTCTTTTTTTGTGGTGCGGGTAGTCCCCGTTTGGAATGCCCTTCGTTCTAGGATGATATGTATGAATTCGGAGTACGGCTTCCAGAAAGAATTGTGAATGGAAGATCTGTCTGCCTTCATTAAGGGAACTTCATAGTCTCTCCTTCATTTTTCCACTGGTACGGTGGTAGCGGCTCACAACCCTTCCCCAATCCCCCCCCCCGCTCACAACCCTTCCATTAACCATCCGCTATTGTGTTAAGTGTGTTATTATTAAATGTAACTTCTCGCTACTTGCGATTGGTATGGCATAAGCAGTTCACAATGGTTTCAGTGCTGACCACTTCTGCTGCTTTGAATTTTTATTAATATTATTATTTTACACATTAACATTGACAATGGGCTTTGGCCAAGCTTTGAAGTGCATTATTTTATTGTTATATAAGAAATACGGACAATGATACCTGGCGTTTCCCCTCAGTTGTTCCTCACGTTCGGTGATGCCATCTGGGACCATTGTGCACTCGGCATCTTTCTGCTCTCAGGCTCTTACTTCTTGTGGATTTGCTGTTGCAGGATCTGGGGGATCTTTCTCCAGGACGTCCCGTGTCCACTGTTTCTCTTCACCAAGAAACGTAAACATAGTTTCCAAACGTTATATGTTTCAAAGCCATTTAACACCGGAATGCCTTTCTAGTGCTGTTATTGTTGTAAGTGCTGCCTATTTCTGACTAGTTGGGGGCTTGAATAGCATTGCCCCATAACCACACAATCTTTTTATTAGTTTTGCTAATACACGTTGATCCGGGAGTTCCCTCATGGTCCTTCAATATGGGAGGGGTAGGAAAAAATTGAATCGAAAAATTATAGGAGGGTTGTTTCTTCTTAGTCAGTTGTCGCTTATCTTGACGTCATTTACGATTTCCCTTAGGGATTATATAAAGGATGGAATTTGCTGGTTACTAGTATAGTAAAGTTTTGTTTATTTACGATTTGTCATCTCCTGATGTCCTTAGCATAGCATCAACCTTTATCAGTAAGCATGTCTCTTTCAGGGTGAGTTGAGAATTACGACACCAGCCTATGCTACCAGCCTAAACTAATTGCTACCAATTGTTGTCAACGGTCCTGACACCATCGGATCAATCTTGTTTAAGCGATAAGAAACCTGAAGAGCGTGGCATGATCCCCTTACTGCCTCTCTTGAATCCCATGCATATGTAGATGTTATTGAACAGTAGGGGTTGTTATCGTAATTCTTGCATCACTTGTTACGGACTAGATTGAGGTCTCGTGAATCGTCAGCTCTGTATTTCTCCGCATAGCTAAGGTTTCATATACACACAATTACTTCAATGCTCTTGGATATATTGTTTGGGCAATAACGCAATAATTTTTCTTTTCATGGTCTATATTTATTATGCCTGATAGGGGAAATTCTCCTGTCGATTAAAATCTTGATCTACTTTGTTACTCTTCGTTTATTTAAAATAAATTGGATGCAGGTGGAATGGCTCCTCAGTCCAAGCTTGGTGTAAGCCTAGATTAATGGCCGCCATTGGAACAAATCTCCATTAATGAGTCAATTTTTCTTTCCTTTCGGGAAAAGAGTCATCAGTCAGTATTACCTGGGTCAGTTCACTATTGTGGGCAAAGTACAATGCCAGTGCTGTCCCTTTTTTGTTTACTGGAGCCTTTACTCCCAAGGCAATGTAGAAGTGGTGGTACAACTGAAGGGAGCTTTTGCTGCTTTTTTGGCATCGATTGCATTGCTATCAACAGACGAGACCCCCCAAAACATGAAGGTAGGTCGATGAACATGCAGGAATCTATATATATATTTTGCTTGGGAGCAGACTTAATGATGATGAGGGATTATTAGGGATGACGATTAAACAAAAGCAGCTTCAACAATCAGCAAGAGGGCGAGCGGCTCATTCTTGCCACGGTAGCAAAGAAAAAGGCCGAGCCAACAATGAAATGGATATGCGCTCTAACAATTAGAAACAAACACTATTGTTTCAATAATGCTGACTATTAGAGCCGAGTTAAATCAGCGGGAATCAGCTAGACCGGGGTATGTTTTTGTTCGCTGGGGAACAACAACTAATAAAGAATATCGAGACAAGGAAGTACAAGGAGTGTTACAACAGGGTAGTTACGGTTTGACTTTATTGAAAAAGAATGACGGATATCCCGGAGCAAATAAGTATTGTTCACACGGTAACAATGTAAGTTAACAAAGCATTCTTCTACTATACGTAACAAAAGGCAACGTTATAACAGACAGGGATACCTCGGCCGAGGCTTTGTATAATTGTTGCACAAATCTATTGTTGACGAACACTTAACAAATATTTTACACAAATATTCGTACGGCTAAACTTTGATAGTTACTAATTACAAAATGAAAATTATTTCGAGCATTCTGTAAAACGTTTGCATGAATTGCGCCAGAACGTCAGGGGATCACAGTGAGTGAAAGTGAGTAAAGTAAATATTAGGTTAGACACATTAGTTCCTATCTATATGAAAGGGAGTTAAGCGTAGGAGGGAGATCTTCCTCTCACAAGACGTATAGCAAAACTTCACGATACTCCCGTAGCAGTGACTGCATGCTTTCTGGCTTAGTTCTAAACTCTCCATATTCATTCACCCTAGATTCGAAATAATTTACGACGTTTCAAATTATCTTCCTAGCTTGACTGTTTTAAGTTTTGCCGCGCTTCCTCAAAGAAGTTGATATCGCCGCCATGTCTGGGCTCGATTGAACTCACGTGTCGCAAGGTGCACCTACCTCACAGGCAAAAAATGAGTGGTATTCGGCCGCCGAATCATTTTGTCAGTGGCCTGACTCTATATTTGACTCCTGGACACTAATGCGCATAAAAACTAGAGCACCCATCTGTCATTTTCTTAATAGGAAATACAGAATTGTTAACTTGATAAGATAGTATGAAGTGCCCTGTAATTAACATATTGTTGCCGCAATTCATTGCTACTACGTCCTGTATTAATCTTCAACTAAAGTGCTTTCATGTTAAAGCGACGTAGGTCGACTTGTGTTAAAGTGACTTAAGAAAGGTCTCTTACTCTACATTGCATATTTGCGTAGTTGCTCAGTGATTCATTATCAGAAAAAGTACTTACTTGATTCCATCGTACATGTCATTAGAGCAAACTTCCACATAATCCCACACACAATAATCAGGCCTATCAAAGAAATAATTAATATGAAAACTGGAAAATTGAACTTTGATACAGCTGCCTGTTGGTGCCTAAAAATACGTTACCAGAAATTCTTTTCCTCTCTTTCTGAAGAATCTGACTTTTTTTCTAAAGCTCTGTGTGTCCTAATCACTAAAAAAGAAAAACCCTCCTTCACAAAGCCATTTATCAGCCTCCTGAATTTGTTGACTAAGCTGGGTGGATTATTTTTTTGTTTATAAGCTGCCAAAGAAGTTTGTGTGCTAAATTAGGAGGAGTGAATACAGTACAGTGGTGAACTGTTTGGCATTTATCACCCGATGGGCGATGTACTGCACATGGCCAATCCGCGAGAACTACTCCAAGATGATGTCGAGGGTGAAGGCACAGACTTCATCGCGACGTAGTTCGAGCAGATTGGCCATGTAAGGGATATTGCTCATCGGCTCATATATCCCATAAAGGTTGCCACAGGTAGTTTTAACTAATTTATCACATCGGGACAAGTTAGGGACAACTTTCGAAATTAAAAACAAAATTTCGGGTAAATAGAAAGTTTGCCTTTGTAAATCGATTGCAAGTTTTTTTTAAATTACTTCCGAATTTCACCAAATCCACCACGAACCCATGGCTCGTATATAGTGTACATTAAAATGGTCGTCAACAATTTCAAAGAATTTGAAAAATACACAAAAAAATAGTAAGTTTCAACAATTTCGACAAATTTGAAAAAATAATACACGAAAATTCTCAGTACAACAATTTCAAACCAATTTCAAAATGTTATAACATTTTTTTTATCATTTCATATCAGAGATGGATACGAAATTAGATAACAGCTTTTTGTGGCTAACAATGTTCAGTAAATTGGAAGACGAAATTGTGTTAAAAATTACTCCAATTTCTTTCTGGCAGCTTGGTACATGGCAATCTTTAAGTTTTTCTACAAAAATTTGTTTCTGGACATGATTGGAAGAATAGTCTGTCTTCTGTTTTTCATGACGAAATTTTTTTAGCAAAATGGTATAATTGTTTAGCTGTGTGATGTTTAAAATTTTCATTTTTTGAAAAAACGTATGTAGTAGAATGGAAATCCTTTTTGGCAAACAATATTTTAATCATTCTGTTTTGTAGTTTTTGCAGTATGGATTTTTTTTATTTTTTGCCGTCCCATAAATTTTCAATGCATACAAAATGTGTGGCTTCATCCACGAGTTATAAATGTAATTTTATGTTTATCATTAACTTTTTTGCTAATAATTTTTTTTATAATTTGACAATATGAATATCAAAAGCCTATCGAATATCCATAATAACACCAAGATACCTTTAAATATTTACTTGTTCCAAAACGCTGCAATTTTTGCTGCATGATTGTACAGTACATTCTTTAGAGTGTATAATAATATCAAAATCGTTATTTGTCATACTTTTAAAAATCATGACTTTATTTTTTTTATTTATATACAGGTCGTTGTCCAAGCACCAACAATGTATTTTGTTTAAATTATGTTGCATTTTTGGTTTTAGTAATTCTAAGTTTTCCTCAATAACAATACATAAAATGTCATCAGCAGAAATTGTTAAATTCAATTCTTGTTTTTGATCTATCTAGACACACGTTAGTGTTTCTCGCCAAGTTAGCCAACAAATATCACATCAATTCAATTGTCAAGGTTGTAAACGATTTTAGCGCGATGCCATAGCATCAGTGTCTAATATCCTGAAGCATAGTTTGACACATTTCAGGTACTTCGGGAAAAATAATAATGTGGCACAAAGGCGTAAATTATGGTAAAATAGAGAGTAATAACCCACCTGACAAAAATATTACATGTAGCATGGGTAGGAAGTATCGTTTAACACAGTATTGAACCTAATGGTTTTACGTCATATCATGTAACAGAAAGAACACAATGATCTTAAAATAAAATGGTCAGACTGTTGTTTGAACTAAAAAAAAGGAATTAAATCAAAGGAATTATACAAGGATAATAATACACTTACAATTACAGCACTTACAGATTACAAAATAATAACACACGATCTTGCCTCAAGTATGTATAAAAACTGGAGGAACTGACACTAGGCCCTGTCACCTCACTATTAAGCTCAGCTAGTGATAAATAAGTGCAAACGCGAACCTGTTGCCTTTTCGACGTATATATCAGGTTGCCTGAGAGGGAATTGAACCCACAATATATGAGAGAAAAGTCTTAGACGTTGTCATTTAGCCTTGCTGACACGACCTGTAAGGTCTGCAGAGGAAAAAACTTTGAAGATAAAAAGATAACGAACACCCTAACAGTATCACCGAACTTTTTGCTGTGTTGTTTTCTGATAAAAATACTGCTAAAATACTGAATACGACTTCCCTATAAAATTGTTAAAAATTGGCAAGACTTCGATTGAATTTTAGAATTTTTCGTCCGTCTTCCATCTGTTTTATTACGAAACGAAAATAATGCCAGAAGGTTTCAACCCTACAAAAATTGTTCCCTTATTCCACCACACACATGTGTATGCATAGAAAACTTTCAATATTTTTAATATTGTTCAAGTTGCAGCAAACACTGATTAAGTTACAGGACGTTATTCAGAGGTTACCAATTACATCGATTTGTTTCCTTTATCCTCAGAGCATCTTATTATGCACATTATACTGTATTCTTGTAAAAGAAATATTTGAAGCACAGTATTCCTAAAAAAACTAGTTAACACCATCATCACGGTAGAATCGTACTGCTTTACTTCGGTTAACAGCAGTAGATCTACTCTTTTTTTTCTTTTTAAGGTATTAATTTGTTTCTTAATGTTAGATTAACTGACAGGCAACACAGAGCGTGAGCGGTTATAGACTATTATAACAATAAAATACAATACTTCTAATTTATTCGAAAGAAACAACTAAATTTAACTTACTAGGCATTACCTGAATAAATAAAATTAATCAGCCAATTAATAAAATTAATCGGGTGATAAATGTACATTCGGTTAGTGAAGGTCACTCAGAAATCACTCTTTCGAGTCCATTTTTAACTTTGATAAAGCCTTCTTACGAGTAAAGTGAAATCCTAGAAATGTGTTAATCCTACGTGTTATTAAGTGATTAGACGCTCTATGCACTCATCAATTAGCAAGACACTAATTCATTTTTGAAGATATCTCAAGTTATAGTAGTCATAGATCATTAAGTCGTTAGCAGCGTAAGACGCATTATATCACCATCAGCACTAATGTTTTTCAACATCTGGTGTATTGCTATTAGTTTGGGAGTTAATCTATGTAAATCAGTATATAAGGCCTTTGCTCTGCAGTTTTCTTTACCAGTTCTTCACTGCTCACTTAACATGAAGGTTCTTCTGGTTCTCTCTGCCATTATAGCAGTGGTTGCTATCAAGGTAAGATCTCGTGTTTGCATAGAAAATATGCATTTAAAAAGTAAACACTTTGTAGTGTCGTTAAGAATGAGCGGTGGATGAGCCTGCTTGGAATAAGCTGATTTCATCGGGGGGGGGGGGAGATGAGGCTTAATGGCGCGTTGACAGCTTGGTGATTTCATCGGCAACATATATATGTTATATTAATCCGTTTGCAACCCATGAAGTAATGTATCCAAGAAGACAAAATGCGTAAATTTGTAGATAAAAAATACGAGGTTCGTGATAGTTTTCTGGGAAACAGTGTAGCCAGAATTTTCTATCAAATGTGTGGTGTGATAGCCTCAAAATTACTCAATTAAAAAAAAATATGATACTCTTATTCATGGAGAAAAACATTTTTTAACAAAAATAATAATACAGTTTGTTTCCAAAACAACAGCTCTAGGAAGGATCGTTGGGATCGCGGGCTGCCAGCTTAAATAGAACGGTATTTATAAATGTAACTTTAATCCAACTGCCATATAACAGTGAGCTAAACATTGCACAGCTGTAATAAGCAATGCAAAGGGCAATATAGTAAGGTGACAGTTGACATTAAATGAAATTCTAGGTATAAATTTAGTGGAGAAGAATTGTGCTAGGATCTTTAAACACACATATTTCTGTTTTAAAATATTGCACATTTACATAATAATACCCATTCGGCAACTCCGTTGGGAATCTGAATGAAACGCTAAAGGGTGTGCCGAGTTGTTAGGAGCTTGGTCTTCAAGCCTAGCAAAATTCCTCACCATACAACATACACATAAGAATTTGCAAAAAGCACCTTCTGAGTGTAGGGCAGTAAGCGGCAATTCTTCACTGTCAGCACTGATGCTTAAGAAGAGAAATCACCAAGTTCAGTGACAAAAAAAAAAAACGAATTGTTTTTCTTGGGAAACCAAACCCATTGAGCAAATATAATACGAGTAGAAAGTGATCCTCTAATCACGAAATTGAATGCTCTGACCTGCGTAACGATACACCCCCTTCAGCATTCGTACTGGTGACAAGAGATTAACGACAGAGTTGTTTAGTTAATTACTATATCAATAATCCCCTGTTATTATTACAGCTTTGCATTACTAGAAATCCGGTCATTATTCAGTTCTCGATATTGTACTATGGTTGTTTGCATGGTTGCAATGATTTATCACTTGCATTCCCAGTTGTAAATTAACGTGTCACTTAGCCAACATTTATTCCCTAATCAAGGATGGCATAAAGCATATAAAAAACTTCTGTGGTACACGTCTAAATTTAAAATTCTATAGTTTCGCCCAGAATTGCCACACACCAACGAAAATCAGTATTTGGGGTCGTGTCGTTACTATTTCACTGCATTACAAGTTTTAATAACAATCGAACGGTTCGGCATCCACAGTTTGGCCATTTCTTGTTGCTGTTGTTGTTGTTTGGACTATTAGCTTTCAACAGGAGATCGAACCAATAAACCGATTTTGAAATTTTATAACTTAAAACGTAGGTATGAACAAGGCCTAGCACCTTCATGTAACTACAATATTCCTGTGACAGAAAGCCAAATTGACTGTAAATTTTGCTCTCACCTAAAGATCGAGCCAGTGAACCGATTTTCTATTTTTATAGTATAAAATGTAGGTACTAACAACGTTCACGCCCTTTTGAATGCGATTTTAATGTGACTGCAGTATTATTGTTGGCACATCATTTATTACAGTAGAGCACTGGTCAGAAATCGTTAGGTGGAGTAAGAAATTCTTGCAAATCAACTAAAAACATGAAATTTGGTACACGAGTATTTCTTAGCAGTACAAATCAAACCAGCCATAGACCCCCATGGAATTCCTCCAAAGTACCTCCAGAGACACCCTGTTCCCTCTTACTGAGATTTGATCAACAAATTCTTGCCGATTGAGGAAAAGAAGGAAATTTGTACTACACGTCGTTCTTAGTAGTACAAATCGAACCAGCCATTCGCAACCTCTTAAATGCTTGATATTTCAATACACTCTGCAAGTAATAGGCCCAAAGCCTGTTTCCTAGTGTAAGTCTCAGCATGAATTTCCATGCTAAACAACAAACCCATCTGTTAGGGGCCCTCCAAAAAGACAGAGGAGCACAGTTTCTTGCTTTCCAAAAATGACGGATGTATCAAAATTAAAGGCCAATTTCTAGAATAATAAAAGAGTCATATAGTTTTAGTTAAAGGAGACGCCCCACTATCATGGTTTCGCACGGGCTACACAAAAATGTAGCTGTGGCCTTGCCAAGAAAAAATAATAATGTTGGTATTAAAATAACGCTTAAGTGTATAAAATACAGTTATAGGCCTAAAAAAACTGGATCCTCTAAAAGAACAGAAACAAGAAAACGACATGTAAGCCATCAACAACGTACTAATAAGTGTCAAAGAAGCTCCAACTTGTTTTTTGCGGGCTCCAGATTTTATTTATTTATTTTTGTGATGCTGATTGCTTATGTTCCTTTTTTGTATCTATTCCTTTAGAGCATTCAGTATTTTTTAGGCTTATATCTGCATTTTATATGCTGAAGTGTTTTTTAATACTAATTTTGTTTCTGCTCAGCCAACAAAACTATTGCACCATATTAAAATTTTCACTATTAAATTGATATTAGTTAAGACTCTGTTTTAAGTATAATTGTGGATACTATGGATCCTAGTTCCGGATACTTTTTCCTACGGATACTAATTCATAATTTATGGATACTCGTTTGTAATTATGCCCGATTCACTGAAGACTTCTGCTACTACTTTCGCTTTGGTGAAGGTAGCCTGATTATTAACAGAAAATACTATTAACTCGAGTGTAAAGAAAAATTCCTGGCAAACTATACCTTTGTAATACTTTAGCAAACAAGATATAGCGCGCAATTCTACTAAAATGTTACTAGGTTACCTAACGTTCGTAAAATTAACTCAGTTTAGTGAAAAATATATTGCTTACATTGTCACATTGCTGAAAATATTATTTTTTTTTACGGACAGATAATAATAAACGACTTGCGTGGCGATTACCTAAAGGGCTTTGCTAAACAAATTTCTTTTTGAAATATACACTAAGTTGTCAGCATGAACCCAGCGATGTGCAATAGTCAACATTACGACAACTTAAGAGGAACAAGTACATTACCACAATTCTTACGTTTCTTAATTGGGCATTGCAACATTATTTCTCAGTGAACTTCGCGTCGCTGTGCTAATACTGACCTGAATATGAACATTCCATGAACGAAGATAAAAAATAAACGAGCATATGCTATGCGTCCATAGTTTACAAAAAAATAAGCTAATAAAACTATCGTAAATTGTTTGAAACATGATGGGTGTATATTTAGAACAACTAAAATTTAAGCCCTTTGAAAATGTAAATGTTTTACAATGGCACTTCAGTGACTTCAGTGCATTTACTATAACTTATGTACCGTTAGTTAAATCCAAATACAAAATTATTCCAATATTTTCTTGTATTCTATGCTTATGTAGTGTTGCCATGGCACCCAAGATCCTCCAAGACCTACACCACCGAAGCATGTGAGTACAGGATAATGTTGCATGTTGTTAATAAGTGATAAGATAGTTTGTATAAGCACTAAAGTTTATGAATATTGCATAAGGCCTAAAAGTACACAATATTTTCACACAAGAATGTTACGTTTCGAATAATTACACATTAAAATTCTACAGAAATGTATAAAGAGCAAAGCATTTCAATCAACAGAAATCATGGCAAAATATCGGGACAAGGATCTAATTAACGACAAAACCTGCAAGTAGATAACCTCGACGTTTCACCTGTGAAAACAGATATGGAAATGAGACGACAGTATTTTATCCGGCTATGTATGCTTCATGTCCTCAAGTGGGAAAAATGGAAATGCATAGTTATGGAAATGTTGGAATATATTGTTTTAGTATGTTGTCTTAAGGCAAACACTGTCGCCTCCTTTCCATGCCTGCTAGAGGGGATCAATGTTCCCTTTTGGTAGGTTTTGTCCTCACGTAGATCCGTTTTCACACATTTTACTTTGAGTTTTGTTGATTGAAATACTTTGTTTTTAATTCATTTATGTGGAATTTTATGTTTTTATCCGACATTAGCATTCTTTGCTTATTACACTTGAGAACGAAATGGCATAAGATTCGAAAGTTGTATATTAATCATTTTTATTCAGTATTCTTGTAAATTAATAAAACACACTAACGGATATTGATAATATAAGACAATTTTTAAAATGCTTTGGAATATTTTTACTCCATTTCGGTTTCTAGGTCGTTTAGTGGTACCCGTACAGAACACACTACATTTTTAAAATTGTTTGTTTTTCCTATAACAAATATTTGAATTTTTCTAAATCTTTGACTACTCGTTTCCTTAATATTGAACCAGATGGTACGGTATGCTTACAGATTTACTTATTGTTGTTGCCTACGTGAATTGTCTACAATGAATTGGGGGGGGGGATTGAGGCTCAATGGCGCGTCGACAACTTGGTCATTAGCGCCAACCTCAGTCACAGTGCAGTGGTCCGGGTTGCCAATGAATTGTCTACAGTTTTAAATTTTTAGTGAATAATGTAATGTATTATGTAGTATCATATTACTTCAGTGCAACGTGTCACATACGCCTTGGCTAAAATGCAGATAACTAAATCCAAGGACGAAAAACTAGTTTAATCAGCATACCCTGTGAACACAAGAGAAAGAAACAATTCGTATACATGAGTTGCCAGGGAATGGTCTCTGATCCAACAGGATGCGAGATCGATTCACGCTGCCAACCACCATAAACATGTGACTTTCGACAACGACTTCCTAGCAAGGAAGGGTGTTAACTGTTATCAAGGAACCAAATACTAACGTTGTTGTTTGTACTAAATACTAAGAGAAAATTGCTGGTGTTTGGTATTTGTTAATCACGTTGGTAACGAATAAATTTGAACTTTTCCGTATTGTTCAAACGCCTTGTAACAACCTTTCTTTTCAATTCCTTCTGAAACACTATTTTTTACCCTTTGCTTTCCACTCCACTCGTGATTCACACTGAGAGAAAATCTGATATTGTAAAGGAATTTACTCTTTTAATTTTTCTATATTCCTATTTACATTTTGATTTATATCCAAATTAGGAAGCAGACCAAGATCCTCCTCGACCCACTCCTCCTTCTCCAAAACATCCCAAATACGTAAGTAGTTTTTAATTTATGTTCACTGAATATTCAATCATTATAAATTCGCCACTTGTTACGTGGCTTGTACTCGATATCAGAAATCAGAGTTACTTTCAGTGTTCAACACTTTCAAAACTCGTTTATAGCATATTTTCAGCAATTTATTCAATTCTGAATCCTCCACTTAGAATATTTTAATAACGATTTAAAAACTTTTATTTGACCTGTATTCAAAGTTACTTTTTATTTTTTCCAAAATCAGGAAGTAGAACAAGATCCTCCTCGACCCCCACCTCCTGCTCCAAGACCTCCCAAACACGTAAGTATTTTTATTTACTAGTAACTGAATAATAAATAAATATAAATTCATCAAGTGTTAGGTGGATTGTACTCTACATCATAGACCAGGGTTACCTTAAGTTTTCAATACTTACATAGTTTCTAGCAATTTTTGAGCAATTTGAGCAATTTGAGCAATTTTGAGCCTGAATATTTTTCTTAGAATACCTATATCCACCACCTAATTTATCAGTGAGCTTCGTTCACATTTCTTCATAAAAGTAAAAATTACTGGAGAAAATTTAATGCTAAATATATAGCCTACTTATTTTTTTCTAGTCTCAGAGCTGAAATGATTATTTAGTTATTTTTTTTCTGCAGTAAAGTATATGGCTCGTACCAGTTTATCTTTTTTAGTCTAAGATATAAAGTATTATTTAACTAAAATAATTTTTTAGTTTGAGAGCAGAAGTGGTTATTTTGCATTTAGATGGTTTTAAACCTATTACCGCAGGACTGTGTGTACAGAAAATCAAAGCCGTTTACGCTTGGCAAATACAAAATTGAGAAAAAACGTAGACAAGAAACTCACACATACTTTCTACGTTTTTGTAGTTAAAAAATATAGAATGGGAATATATGTGCAAGGAAAAACAACGAGGGGTAGGGTCAAGTAATACATCTATGAAAAGATCTTGAAAGGTGGCGTAATACACGATGAATAAGTTTTGAATAGGTAGCCCTGCCACCTTTTAGTTATCGGAAATCCCAGTGTGATGTAAAAATGTCGAACAAATTGATAAATGCTGTGACTGATAACAAACTTTCTCACGTTCTAAAAGGAACCCCCTTTTTTTTTATACTTTTTTGGGATATTGAATTATCTTTCGTGGGAAACTATTTATACTTGATTCTATAATTATAAAACAATTTGTTGATGAAGATTTTTAGCTGGGTAAGTTGCTGATGGCTTTCTATGGATACACTGCCACTATCTTGTCGAAATTACCTTGACATATCGTCTGCATAAAACCTGCATGTCGAATTAAAACACAGAAAAAATATATAAAAGCTCTCCTTCTGCTGACTTATGAAACGAAACTTTTTAATGCAATTGCATTTGGAAGGGTTGAAACCACCAAGATTTAATGTTTAGGCCTCAGTTTACTCATTTTCTTGGCAGCCTTTTTTATTCTGTGTACAGCAAACCAGACTTCATCGATTTATCGAACACCGTTCTGAATTCGCTTTTCACGCCATCTTTGGTTGTCGAATTTACGTCGACTGAAGTAATTCATGTTTTGATTTCTGGGTGATATTTCTCATCCACACACCACTATGCATGTGGTGTTTCTTACCAGAAGTGTACTTTTACCTCAGTATTTTATAGCGTGACGTTATAGCAACACACAATCACTGCGTGTCCGCGACATCGCATGGTGCCCGTATCTGGCCAGTCTTGGAACTGTCCTACTGCCGCACAGCAAAACCGCCTTATGGATTGCTTCCTGAGTGAAGGCCTGCCTTTGTGGGTTATCTCTTATAGGCATGGCGTCGCACTACACTGATTTAATTGCCGATTTAGAGCATTTAAAAAATCAATCTCTCTTAGGCAATCAACCCGGAAGCCTTACCTCGTCATTACACACAAGATGGACGCCCCCTGTGGGAAGGAGATTTAGTTCTGACCAAGGATCAAGTGGATTACCTGTACGGACCTATCAACACCAGAAAGGCTATCAATGATTTGTATACTCGTTGGACCAATGGCCGTGTTCCGTTTGTGATAAGTCCAAGTTGTAAGTAAATCTGAATTTTATATTTGTTAAGAGGTTTGATTTTTTTTTATACTTCAGTCAATAGAAAAGGAATCTGAGCTGGAGGTATATCCTTTTCAGCCTTTGTATGGACAACGTACTGTTTTGGGGGCTCTTGTGGCTTCAAATAACGTATATTGTTCATATTCTCTCGTAATGTCCTTTTGTTTCTTGACTATGCAATATTAATCATTCATTCGGCATAGGCTGTTTGAATTTTGACCATTTATTGACAATCCTTACCAACGTTTCTAGTCTAGCTTACAGAACAATTTTTAAAGAATCAATATTGTTTGTTTAAGAAATTAAATTATGATTACAATATATTATAATTTAACCAGTGCTGTTCGGCTTAAACGTTCGATTGGTTTTGTCGTATTCACCTGAAAGCTTTGAAAGAGGTGTTCGAAATTATTTTATGAACCTATCTGCGTCTAGTTTCGCCTATCAATTGTTAAATCAATATGCACAAAACGTTGCATATCATACAGGAAAAAGGAACCACAACAGCAAAAATCACGCAGTAAAATAGCTAAGATACGGTAAGTCATTAATATGGACTTATATTCCATTCATATGATGCGATTGGAACTGAAATCAACAAACTTCGTATAACAGGCATTCGTTTCATCTGATCCCTTTGATTTAGACCCTGAAAATGGTCTATCAACAATAAAGACTTACAGAATCTTACATAATTTACTGCATGATTTTTGCTATTGTGGTTCCTTTTCTCTTGTGTGATATGGAACGTTTTGTGCCATTGCCATAAGATTAGTTTTCAAGAATGACAGATTTTTTTTAAATTATTAAGTAAGAGAACGAAAAGAATCCTTAATGTCAATCTAGGTAATATGTTTATATATACCTTGCACTAGTTTTTTTTTATTATTTAAAATACCAGAATCAAACAATATTCTTATAAGTTTTCAAGATTTACAGATTTTTTAAAAATTATTAAGTAAAAGAACGAAAAGATTCCATAATCAAAAATATCAATCTAGGTAATATGTTTACATGTACATTGCACTATTTTTTTAGTATTTGAAATACCAGAATCAAACCATAATATTCTTATATATTCATCAGCACGTTGTAAGGTTATGTATGGTAAATTTAATTTATTTGTTTAGTTTCCCATCATTCTCAGTACAAAGGTTTACTGTTTTCATAAATTTTAAATTAAGTATTAGTCTTTTAGGTACAGAGTTAAAAAAAAATTGACTGGGTTCAAATACTATTTTTTCAACATAATTTGCATTTCCTGTGCTAACCAAAACTTCTACAATCTTCATTTAGCTGCTCAAGATCGCCAAGCCATCTTATCAGGTCTTCAGCACTGGATGGACAACTCTTGCGTTAAATTTGTTGAAGTTCAACAAGGAGCTAACGAACCGCATCTCATTTTCAAGAAACTTGAAGGGTTGAGTAGAAAATCATTTCTCTTTTACCCTTACGAGCTTTAGCACAGTAAGACAATTTATGCAAAGCTAAACTAAACTAAATTTGAAATAATATTCCGTGTTTCACCATACGAAAGAAAATATCAACTTTCCTTTCAAAACTAAAAATTTCTTTAAAAAGTTTAATGCTTTCTGTCCTCTATTACGTTTTCAACCAGCGACAAATAAATATTTATATTTCCCTATTTCCATTTTAGTTTAGAGCTATGAACTTGGCTAAATACTTCGTTTTAATTTAACAGTATTGAGAACATGCACTTTAATTGAATGGCTTTTCGTTCATTCGGCAGGAGGAAGTAAGGAATCAATCTTTAAGCAATTAGGAAGACAGTAAAAGTACATATTTTTTATAATTTTCGCAAAAAAAAGTAAACAGACAATTAGAACCCTTTGGTCTCATCAACTTATTTGTTTCTCTGCGAGTTTAATCCTTTAGATGTGATTTCAAACCATTTCCGCGAATGGATCACGCTACCATATTAGTAATAACTAAACAAGAATCGATATTATTTTGTTATATAGGTGCTATTCTTCTGTGGGCATGCAGTACGGCTTCTTAGGACAAGACGTATCTATTGGAGAAGGTTGTGAAAGTGTAAGTGATGAATACCTTTTGTGCAAATGTTCAACTTTTTCCTCAATTGGAGTAAGAGTATGCGGTCATACGCAAAACCGCTTAAGTCGGTCTAATATTATTTTCTGTAAACCGTATTGGCAATGCAATTATTTGAAGGAAGCTCATGTGGCTATCATACAACTGAAACGGACATTTGTTAATCACCTAACAGAAAACAAAATGTTTAGTTGTACACTTTTAAATGCTAAAGACGCAATTTTTTTTAATTTCCAAAACCACACTATAATAATGTTCGACTCAAGTACTTGATGTAAAAAGTGTTTTAAATCTAGTTGTAATGACATTGTGAGCAAAACTATGTTAAAACATCTAAATCAAATCATGCGAAAGAATTCATTAATCCCATTTCAAAAGTCGATACGAAATTGTGGTTAGTTACTGCCCTACAGCTTTGGCAATATCGCGACAGTGGTTTTCGCACGAAGCATGAAACCTGGCATGGTTCAGATGGTGTGTTCGAAAATCTGTTCGCGATTACTACTTATTGCTCTAAACATCTACGATAAGCCTCAGAATAATTTTTTTGCTTCCTAATTAATAATTCTGTACTTATGCAGAATAAAACAAAGAAAATGTCGTAATTCAATCGGTACAGAATATTAAACATCATTACCCAAAAATATCCAAATCGCGTGAATTAATTGTACCATTAATAACAACTTATTGTACCATCGAATGGATTGAATTTGTATAGCAATCTTTTCTCTAACATAGGTGAGCAATTTCTGAGAAATGAGTCGTTACTTCATAACAAAGATTATCGCATTTTAGATGTCTGCAACATTTCGGTTAAATTTCAAAAAAAAATTTGTATTATTTCACTGATCAAAATAATGGTGCCTGCAGATACCCAACGTTGACTACAATCATTTACCAAGTGTTCCATCCATACTCCAGTAGTTTAATTCTACGCCACCTATTTTGCCAACCCTCACCACGGCCTCTACGTTAGGAGTTGGGGAGGACTGTGTTTGGGGGCCAGCACAGGCAGCCTGAAGAGGTACCGGGATCGCACTTGCACGCTCTGCCCCCTCCTTGTATCAATTTTTTTTATCCAGGATGGCTAAAACAACTCCGAATTTCTTTCTTGTGATAATTTCTGGAAATTAGTTTTTATAATTTTAGGCCTGGCTAAACTTAAACCTGGCTATATCAAAATGTGTAGTTAAATAACACTCCAGTAATATTCATCTGTAATAGTTGCTCGTAAATACATCTCTTTACTGGTGTTTGTAAAATTGTTAACATGATAACGTTATTTTTCCAGCTTGAGAAAACCTTTAATTTGAACCTTCGACTGCTATTATTTACAATTTGAAATCTTTCAGATGGGAACAGTTGCTCACGAGGTAGGACATGCTTTAGGGTTTTACCATGAACAGTCCAGACAAGACCGCACGCAACATGTTAAACTATTGGATGCCAACATCAACCAGACCATGAAATACAACTTTGATATCCAATACGACATCGACAGTCTTGGAGTACAATACGATCTTAGATCCTTGATGCATTACGGATTGGACGTAAGTTAACAGTAAACGTAGAAAAAGAAGAACACAATTTTTTAATGCTAGTCATTAATTTCATGTAGTAGAAGGACAAAATTCTCAAATGGAACTTATTCAAGGTGCTTTCAAGTGGCTTTCTTGTTGCGATCTATTACTTGGTATTATTATATTTTTTAATTGCCTTAATTAAATTTATGACTTGTGGAAAGTAAAATAAATGTCCAAGTGTTTGGGAATATTAAAAAAAAGCCAGTAATTGCTAGAAATAACTAAAACAATCGGAAAAATGGACATTGCAGTATTGCTAATTCATCACAATCTTTGTGATCAAAACTTAAAATAAATTAAAACAGTTCGCAACACTGTCATTACACTTGGAGAAATATTAAACTTAGCACCGGTAACTTAGCAACATAACATCGGTTGATTCAGTCAGGAACACTTAGTTTTGTCACTAAAAAACCAACGACTAACATCCACTCGACGCTATCCTTTTTGCTTATCATTACACACATTGGTATTTTGCCTGATTTTTTGCACACGTTGGTTTTTAGTCAGTGTTTACAGATACAAATTGACGGAAAGTATGAAAACATGTTTAAATGACGAAAATGTTGGTTTAAAGTATATTTCAGGCGTGCCATAATGCATACACAGTCGACTTCATATAGCTAGCATATCCAAAAACTAAACGAAATAATCTGCTATCAGAAATCAGGAAAATACTAATTATAATAATAATGCATATACGAAGTAGGTTGGGAGGAAAAGTTGAATTACGAGGAGAGCATTGATTTCCTCAAAAATCTAAAATAATTTACCCGAGAGAGGTCAGTTCATGATACAAAATTTAATGTGAATGATGACTACATTGTTACTTTAGTATAATAGGAATAGTATTTAACTGAACATTACGAAACAATTATTGATGTCGGTCTTTTGGGTCACTTAATTGACAAGTTCTGGTGAAGTGAGGGATAGTAGCACACTTTTTTCTTAATAAGTGCTTTATATTATTTTAGTATTTTACCGTCAATGGAAGAAATACCATGGTCCCTCTAAACATTCACGACACATTCGAGATTGGACAGCGTAACGGATTGAGCTTTTATGATCTTAAGCTCGCTAACATCATGTACAATTGCAATGGTAAGCATATATTTGTTTAGATTGAGGTTCCATTTGCACTGTAGGCAATTAGAAAAATATGAACTAGTCGGTTACATATCTCACATCTGTGACTATCTCCACCACCATTATCTTTTCTGGCACAAATGGAATCCCATTCTTACGAAGCACACTGGCACAATCATCACTCAATAGTTTTCCCACTGTTTAAAATATGGAAACCTCCACGAAGTACTGGCTCTCAGTTTTGTTAATAGGCTTTCAAAGATTTTTATTAACCTTTTAATTTTCAAATATTGCACTTTTTATGAAAATTAAGCGATTAACAGTCGAAACGTCAAGAAATCAGTTATTTGGGGTGTATGTAAAAAGTAATTTGTGCCTATGTGGTGAAACAGATGCTTTGGCTTCCGTTGTTATGATAATAAGTTATTCTTTGAGTGTATTCAAGCTCGTAATAAATTAACAAAATACACCTTTGTAACAACGGCCTGTAACATCCCCCACATTTCGATGCTTGAGGCTGCTCAAATATCACAATAGTGCAACAGTAATGGTTAAAACGAATAAACAACAGCAATGGTTAAACTCAATAGTGCGACAGCTAAAATCATCTGCAGAAAACAGCTGTGATTCGCTGCATTTATTGTGGCCTCATAGTTCATTAGATGATTTAACCGGGACGTGAATCAGTGACCTTCGTGTCACAATAGCAATAATGAAGGCCTCCCGAATCTTACAGATTTGTAGTGCATAGTTTCAATATTGTGCTGTAGTATTACTTTTACCCCTAGTCATCCAGCTGCAGTACTCGTTACAGTGTATTGTGTTTTCCATTTAAACTCGCTTAAATTTATAAAAATAACGTGTATTTTCAAATAAGGCTGCTTACTAAATATTAATGTGCATACGTTTTCAGAAAAATTATGATAGACGGCCTCTGAAGAGGTTGTGCAATGTGTAGCACTCTCAAAATGTATTTAAGTACTATGTGAATAAAAAAGTACACAAAATAAGTATTGAGTGGTGTGGAGACTGAGCTAGTACACAGTGGTGTGTACCATTGTTGCACAATATCTTCAGAGATTACGTGAACCAGAACACTACACAATTTTAGGAGTATAACCTAT
Organism: Lithobius niger; assembly: GCA_023313725.1. Lineage (NCBI taxonomy): Eukaryota > Metazoa > Arthropoda > Chilopoda > Lithobiomorpha > Lithobiidae > Lithobius > Lithobius niger. The sequence continues at coordinate 38,250 of JAHWFP010083891.1, forward strand.
GTTGATAAATTTCATGGCTCGTTGCATCCATCGTTTGAGCTGTCCTTTGTGACCTTCTTAACAGTGATATCTTTTAGTATTCAAATGGAAGATAGTTTGTATCGTGTTTTTTTTTTGTTTAATTTAGGATTCAAATTATTCATTCTCATTTCGCGCACATTAAAAATAATTTTTATTGCATCTTACAGCTAAATGTTCATCTAAGCCAAATTGCCAAAATGGCGGATTTGTAGACCATAACTGCAGATGTCGTTGTCCACCCGGATTTGGCGGACAAAACTGCCAAAATAGAGTCAGTATGCCAGGTGAGAACATGGTTTTAGTCCAGTACGTTAAAAAATAACAAAAAACATACATAAAAACTAACCACTACCTGCAAGTTAGCCTAATTTTTACCATATTTTGCACAGCCCCAGTTTGTGGTGGTGACTACACGAGTCCAGCTACTGTGACTACCCCAAATTACCCAAACAATTACCCCAAAGGAAAGAACTGCATCTGGATCTTCCAGGTAAATATGTGGGACTTATGGAATAGACAGAACTACAAGATGTACTCGGAAACTGCTTGTGGGCCTTGCCAACTATCTTTATAAAATTTGAAATTATAAAAAGTTGGAATAGATTACTCATTCTTTGAGCTGCAAGACAGTGTTATTACTGCACCCCCAAAAATTGTAAACTAAACTAAATCAATAAAAAGATGCAGTTATTATCCCGTTGATAGGTGAAGTTTTCCCAGCTTTCCTTCAGAGATAATGCGGCTGCTAATGAGAAGAAGCACCAGAAAGGAAAGAACAGCAATGTGTGTTTAAGCGGACTTTTAGTACTCCTCCTTTAATCTACATAAATAGTGGAATACCACATTCGCAATTTACGAGGATGCTACTTTTTTGGGGTGGGGTGGGGGTGGGGGGTTCATTATTCACATTCAAACGTTCAAACGTTTTTTCCCCCAAGCTCATGTACCACTTTTCTGCCGAATCATTTCGTCTCTCCTGGTTGATTTCTTAGAACAAAATTGTTGTGGTCAGAGATTGTTCAAAGAAGCGCTCCCTAAAAGGCATTTAGCTTTGTCGGGCCTATGTGACCAAAGGATGCCATGTTCTGTCAGAAACTACTTTTAATTTTAGATAGGCGGACTAATTCAGAAACCAACTATGGAGTGAAACGGGTCAGTGTTGTAGTGGAACATTGTGAAAATGTGTAATTGTGCGATTGGAATCCTCATCACAATGTGTAGAGCAGGTTGAAGCAACAGTGAATTTCACGTCATCTCAATGGAACGATTGCTATTTACTTTATAAATAAATGGCCCAAAATGGAACGGAGTCGATATTGTGACCACAGTAATAAAGTGGCCGAAGAGAAACAAAGGAATAGAAGCAATTTAGTTGAAGTTAAAGCAGAAGTTAAAGCAGATAAAAAGAAAAAAATAGTAAAGATAAGACAGCACTTCTAACAGCACTTCTAACTAAATATACAAGACAATACTAAGCGTGTGTTCATGTGTTCACGAACTGTGTAGGGCAATTTTCTTGATAATTTTTGATATGGTACACAGATCAGCAGTATACGAGTTGGAACAAAACTCGCCATGAGGTCACAGAGTGATGAGGCTAGTGTTTAAAATACATCTGTCCGAACGAATGTCACAAGTGTGTTTTTATGTATTTGTGTTAATGGAATTTTGAACACGATTTTCAAAGGGGAAATTTATTCATAAAATATTTTCGGAAATAATTAGTTTTTCGTATTTTCATAATTTCTCCTCCTTTTGATGTCATCAAATGATAGCGGTTAGAACAATGCGTTACCTAGCCACCAAATAGCTTCTGTGAGCGATGTGGCTAGTAGTTAAATCATTCTGTCCGATCGAAGGTCAATGCAGTAATTGGTGAAATGCAAGAAACAAGCATAACGCTTCAGTTGTATGAGTGTGGAATATTGTCTTAGATTTTCTCTGTGACTGTGGGTCAGAGTGCGTTTTTATGAATTCGTATTAATGGAGTTTTGAACATGACTTTGAAAGGGTAAATTTATTCATAGAACTATTTCGGAAATATTTGATTTTTCGTATTTTTATAATTTATCTGCCTTTTCGTGGTCATCAAATGATAGCGGCCAGAACAATTCACTGCCTTAACAACACAAATCTATCTGCGTAGCCCAGCATGGTTATTTAATGCATTCTAGTTTACAGCATTACAACTGCAATGCAATACAGACATTTAAAGTACGCTGTTTACTGCCAATTCCCTACACGTGGAATCACGGTAACTGTTTTAATTAAATATCTGCTGCATTTTCGTTAGGTTGAGTGAATGTATGCTAAATATCTGTTTACCTTTATTTTTTATTTACGTTCAGTGTAGGATATTTGTATGATTATTATCACGACATGATTATTATTAACGGCTCGATAAATGAGACCTTTTCCCCTACTACAATTATTGCTTTTTTATTTCATCCAGGCTCCAGCAGGTAGACGTGTCCAAGCTTACTTCCCCAGCTTCAACGTCCTTCAGCACAGTGATGACGGACGCTGTCCATGGGATTTCTTGGAAGTTCGCACCAACAACATGGATGATGGAGAAAAGTAAGTTACATGGAAATCTAGTTGTTTTAATTAGGAATATATGGTATTACGTTAGAAGAATACAAGTGAAGATGAGATAAGCTTCAATAGAAAAATGTGTAACTAAACACCTTCTTTAAAAAAGTATTGAATTCATATCAATTTTGTACAAGCAAAGAGATCCTGTTAAAATTAAAGTGCACGAATTGAATGTGTCTCTAAGTAATTGTTATCAGATTTTGGGTTTTAAAGTTCATACATTGAACCTTTTTTTCTATTAGAAATAAACAAAAAACGCATTACAAAGTTACATTTATTGTTTTGTGTGTTAATAAAGTAAACGATGCATTCTTTGTAATGCAAGATTTTTAAAAATCCAACACATCGTCATATTCACAATATTTCGTAGAAAGGAGTTGGATAAGCTGAACGTCCCTCGAAGTAGTAATAATCCCGAATCCTGCACTAGCATCAATTATTATTAGAGCATCAAAAGCGAACCCGACAGTTTAGGCATAGAGAACTGAACGTAAATCGGTACTTGTTGCATAAAATCCTAAAATCAATAAGCGAATATTAGCTAAAAGTATTCTAACATAACCTTGCATTTGACTGAAGACATAAAAATTATAAATATGAACACCTGTTTCAAATAATGGAAGCTGTACTTTTCACAGTTTGAAAGCAATATGCATACCGCACAAGAATATATTGCCAAAGCATTAAAAATCATCACTGATTTGGATTTTATTTGTACTACTTTCGACTACAACTGTTTCAATCTCTGTAAGTAACGTGTTCACACTAACCTTAACCTACGTCTACTCATTTCGTGATATAAAAAAAACGCTCTGGAAATGGGCTCGTGCTCACGTAGATTATATTAGCATGTTAAAGATTTTGGGAATTTCATAGCAAAATGACCATCGTCTGTTGTTGCTTAGCGCGCACCCATCGTTAACCATAGTGCCAGGTGGAGAGACGGACAATTTTGCTGGTTAAATCCTATCGGATATTCCTAGGTTCTTTTACATGCCACAATCGACATGAGCCTGAGGGTCCTGAGGGTCCTGAGGGTCCGGAGGGTCCTTCTCTTCGTGAAAACGCCAGGTGTGGCTGAGGCCGGACACTAATCCGTGACATCGTGCACACGAGACGGTCATGCTATCCATGAGGCTATCTTGCCCCCATATGAACGACTGTCTGTCCCAAAATGAACTTAGCAGTTATAAAACTCAACATACAAAAGTAGAATATCCTGAGCAGATGAAAAGGCATTATTCTGAATAATTCCTCATTTTTATTATTTCAGGTACTGTGCTCAGGATTTGAACGGAATGCAGATTACCTCAAATGGAAACAAAATGGCCCTTCTTTTCAAAGCAGAATACGAATGGTCATCAGGATTCGAGGCACAAGTTACATTTGTGTAAGAAACGTGATGTGTCGATTGTAATATGGTACCTCCCATTCATTTAGTATTCTCTGTATAAAGCACATTAGATGAAGTATGAATGTTAAAGGGTATTAAATAAAGGTATATCTTTCTGATGTTTTTCTAGTTATTTCTAATGAATAGAAATTAGTATCATCATATAGTCACGACATTTGACATGTAGAGTGGAAACACGACGAAAGGGTGGTCAGTTGGCTTGATTCAATGATGTAGTGATGGTCATGACAACTTTAAACTAAAAAAAAAGAGATGGCTAAATAAATCACGTCATCAATCATAAAGTACACTAACGGATGCACAAATATACGAAGTTTCGTCTATTGTGAGCTTATGTCGTAAGCTCCAAGAAACCAGCAAACATCGACTGCTAGTTACTTAACATAAATATTTAACTAATTTCTGAAACTAACAATTATTTTATACACCAAATAACCACAGTTACGGCAAATTTTGTCAGGTATCAAAATATTGCAAAACACTTAGAGTATACTGTGTTTAATATCCGAACACATGCTAGCAAGGAAAACAATTTTTAATTGTGGTTCATTTAGAGTTTGCCCTGTTACATTTGTTTAAATTCGATTAAGATTTTTTTATGTCAGGACCTTGTAACCAACGCCCCACCAAGTTACTTCAGGTTTTAGGTCAGTGGACATGCACCCTAGATATTGGTGTTTCTTCTGATACCATCTACTTCGATTTTAGAAAAACATTCGAATCAGTGGTACACCGTAAACTTTTCATAAAATTTCTGCATGTGGCATTGAAGGAGCCATTAACTCTCAATCCCCCACCTGAATTGGATATCCTCGTTTTTGAAAAATTGTACACAAAGCTCATCATTGAGGGATCACTTTCATCGAGTGTTTCTGTCCCCTGTGGGGATCCTCAGGGATCTGTTCTTGGCCCTGTATTTTTCATCATTTACTTAAATTATTTAACTTTTTCGGCCAGCAACACCTACGGATATAAGTTTGCGGATGACCTCAAAATTGGTGCCGCAACCATTAACACCAAGGACCACCTTTATCTCGAGGCCGAAACACTTAACGTATTACACTGGTACCGAAAGTGGCAACTTCTACTTTCAATTGGGAAATGCCATACATTTCATGTTGGTTCCCGGGACTAAAGTCATGACTATTATCTGGAGAAGTCAATTTTATCCTCCATGTGTAAAGTAAAAGACTTATGAATTTGGTTTACAGACAATCTTAAGGTATCACTTCATTGCCAGAAGGCTATCCAGCGACATTTTGCAGGTTGGCTACAGTCAACAGTTGTTTTACCTCGCAGAATACTCTTAATGAGATCTGGGCTTTTAAGACTTTTGTCCGTGCCATTTTGGAATACGCTACCCCAATATGGTCTCCGTACCTGCTTAAGGACATCGACTTATTCACAAGCGTTTGCCTGGCCTACTTGAGTATAACTATAATGATCACCGCAGGATGACGGGCCTGAAATCTTTGGAGAGTTGCAGACTTAGATTCGATCTTATTCTTGTTTACAAGATCCTTCGAGGTTTGATTTCGGTCGACCTTCTCTTTTTTGATCTCTCTACACAGACACACATGCAACCAGGGGCTAACTTTAGGTTAACTTTGAATCGTTGTGAAGTAAATTTTCTCATAATTATTATTACAGATTAACTATTTTTTCTGTTAATTCTACGTAAATATGTTGAAAAAGAGAATCACAATAATAACCATGGTTTGTACGTTTGTACGTCTGTGGTTGGACGTAATGCAATTCTAGCCTAACATTTCCACGCAAGGAAATAATACGTATGTTCAGATGGATACCAGTAAACAAGGATTTCCAAACAAAAACCTATAAAACGGTTTAGTACTTATTTCCGAAAAAATTTCTAAGTTTAAAGTAATTTTTTACGTGTATTCACTTCTTAGTTTCCACGACTTACGCGTTAGCAATCAGGGTAGCGAAAAACTCATCCATCTAGTTTCAATTTATTTCTTGTATTTGATTCAGGGTGATTCAGTCTTTTAGATATGTACACTGAATAAGTCATCAATCACAGAAGCATGTTTGATTAATTAATTGTGCATGTGATTTGGGCCGATGTGCACATACACATTCTCTCTCTTTTAGACAGGTAGTTACTAGTTAATACAATTTCTTTAGCTCTTATACCTTATTCAGAATATTTCCGAAATTTTTTTTTCACTTTGTTACCTTGAATAGCCATACACACCGGTTTCCTACTGCATAATTATTTGGATAATTTGGCGTGGTACTATTGACTGGACTGTCGAGATCACCTCCACAAATCTGAACTGAAATCCGAAGATATTCAGCTTAACACCTTACTTCCGGTTTTAATTGAATATTCAATATTCAAAAGAAAGCAAAAAACTATACCTGGAATAGGATAATCAATTTGGTGGAGGTTTCCATTGAATCTTGGAGGGAACTGATATTTGCACTGACATTGAAACCTGGAGGTCAAGAATTCCTTCGTTTTGGCAACCTGGCTTCGATAAGCATTTGGCTGAAAGAGGCACTAATGAGTTCGTTTTCGCGTAAACTGTACAAAAGTCTTCATTCAGTATGAATGATAGTGAAAGAATTTTAGCACAGGAGCCATTAAATTCTTAAAGAGTTATATTTTAGTCAATTTCCTTTTGGCAGTTCAGATAAAATGTATTTAATAGAAACGGGGCGTACGAAATCATGTTGATAGTTGTTTCATTCTATAAAATAACGCAGACTCCAATTTAAGTAGTGAATATATAACAAATATAATTGTTGTAAGATGCTAACAATTACTAATTTTCCCCTATTTAACAAATTTTGACATTCTGGTAGCTGTGTTTTTTCTTATGTGCTAATAATCATTCATGTAGCCCTTACACCACATGCAATTTCAGACAATGAAAATGTCATAATCTGTTAGATTATTTAGGTTGCTAAAATTTTTCGTATTTCCTTGCGATGCATCCTGTTTCAAGTAGAGAAAATGTGTAATTAAGATAGTACATTGTCAAAACAAAACTACTATAAAATAAATCCAATGTGAATTGATAAACAAATTTCTTTATTGTATCTGTAGCCCACATCACGACCTTCACCTGTGGAAGAATTTTTGAAGAACAAATTAATATACACACCCAATGACATGATTATTTCTACTGATGCAACATGTAATACACTTTATATACATAATAAATCACAAGTTAAATGGTTGACGAAGCAGACAGTTTGTATTTTAAAACTAGCCTTTCGATAATACGAGACCACTAATATGAAAAAAGAAGGAAATCCAACTGCCCCGATTGAAACTAGAAACTAGAAACTGCCCCGATTCCAGTACTTTTCACATACTAGGCCTGGCGTTCTATCCACTTTGCTACTGGGAGAGATACTGACAACAGGATCCAGCTGACCTTAGTAGCTGCTTAACCTTTCTCAGTGGTGATTTAGAGACCATAAACAAGGGAAAGCATATTGCTTCTTGGGCTCCACACTAGAATTAATGCTAGCCATAAATGAAAGAATAAATCAAAAGGAAAAGGGTCAACGAAGCAAACAGTGTACATTAAAGACTGGCTTTACGAGAATATCCAGATACACTAATGTTAGAAATGAATAATAGACAACCGCTCTGAGTGGGATTCAAAATTAGGACTTCCTGCATACTGGGACGGGCACCCAAGCCTAGTAGTAGTTCAACCTTTCTCAGTGGTGACTGAGAGGCCATAAACATACAGAAAACCAACTGTCCCGATTGAAACTTTGTACCCAGGCCTTCCCACATACTAGGCCTGGCATTCAACCCACTTCGCTACTGGGAGAGATACTGGCAACAGGCTCCAGCCGACCTTAGCAGCTGTTTAACCTTTCTTAGTGGCGACTTAGAGACCAAAAACAAGCACTGCTTCTTGGCCTCCACACTAGAATTAACGCAAGCAATAAATAAATGAATAAATCAAGAGGCAAAGGGTTAACGAAGCAAACAACGTGAATTAAAGATTGGCCTTACGAGAATACCCAGACACACTAATCTGAGAAATAAAGAATAGACAACCGTTCTGAGTGGGATTCAAACCTAGGAATTCCTACATGCTACGACATGCACTATATGGACTGTATTACCAGTTAGGATACTGGGTACAGGTATCACCATAGCCTAGTAGCGGTTCAACCTTTCTCAGTGGTGACTTAGAGGCCATAAATGTACATATGGAGGGAAAGCAAATTGCTTCTTGGCCACCACACTAGAATTAATGCAAGCAATAAATAAAAGAATACTTCAAAAGGCAAAGGGATAATAAAGCAAGCAATGTGCATTAAAGACTGGCTTTATAAGAATATCCAGATGCACTATTTTGAGAAATAAGGAATAGACAACTGCTCCGAGTGGGATTCAAACCCACGACTACCCTCATACTAGGACGGACACTACAACAACTGCACTAGCAGTTAAGATACTGGGTATAGGCTCCAGCTGAACCTATCAGCGAATATGCGGAAAAAGGATAATATACAACCCCACCCCACCAAAGAAGGCGAGTACCTTTTTCAGTACTGATATTTGTTCACGAATTCTGTTTTTGTTTGTCTGTTATTAATTAGTGGTAATCATTGAAAGTACACTTTTAAGAGAGCACTTTTGGGGAGGGGGAGGAGCAATCGCTCTCTGCCTCCCCCATGTGTTGGTGACAAGGCCACAATTATAGACAAGGAGGGAAAGCAGCTTGCTTCATTGCTGTAACAATAAAAAATGGAAGAAAAAATAAAGACTGAGACACAGGTTAAAGAGTTAATGAAGTTTTAGAGAAGGTAAAGAGTTGACAAACTGATGTAACGTATGCAACCAAAATAAATGTTTTGGTTAAAATAACAGGTAAAACTTGTTCCCAATAGCAATTAAAAGTAATGAAAAACAGCATAAGTTAACGGATTGTCTTACCAGAACAGTTTTATAAACTATTCGCAAACTATTAACAAAATTCTTTGTAATATCCAAAGTGGCCACGTATTCTTTCCTTCTTTGGAGAAATAGTAAAATAGAAGGTAAACATAGGTAAAACGAAATACGTGCAATTACTAACACATTTTTAAGGCGTGCATCAAATGCCGAAAATGTGTAAGGCAATGAATATTTACAAAATTTTCATGCATCACAAAAATTAAGAAATTCTATAAAAATTTGTGTATTACAGCGCTATTGCTGGAAACAGAAGCCTAAAAAAGTTTTTAGAATGTTTCCAGAAGAGGACCTATGCTCCAACAGTACTTCTAGACCAGATCTAATTTTAGCAACTCTTTGATGAGAGCAAAATGTTCTGCCCTGAGCCCAAATTGCTGGCCTAAGGCCTAATAATAAGAATGGGAATTTACACAATAGAAAAACATTTAATATGAGGGGGGGGGATTGAGGCTTAATGGCGCGTCGACAACTTGGTCATTAGCGCCAACCTCAGTCACAGTGCAGTGGTCCGGGTTGCCACTGCACCACACATTACAGAGACATTTAATATGACGTTACGTAGTATTGTCCTTATGTTTTAATTGTGTTAAGAATATCTGATTTACTGTCGAAAGTTTTTAGTATAAATATACACGTTGAAAATGCTGTACATTGTACAGTCTTTGTGCAATGCTTGTACACAATTTTAATATTAATATTCATATTAATTTATTTTCCAAGAACAGATTTAAGCTCTTTAAAGCAGCTTGTACGAGCCAATGTTACATTAAAGTCAAGTTACCCATATAATTAATAGACATATCCATTACAAAGTTCCCCTACGTTTTCCTTTAATTGTAAAATGCTGTATTGCTGCCAATCCGTATAAAATCCATGCATAAATACAAAAATCTAGCAACTCTAACCATTTTATAAAGGAAATAATCATTCAGATAAGTTATGGATATCATTCCATTAATACAGTGACACGTTAGGAAGGACTTTTGCGGCAATTAACCCTAAACCCAGCTTTCAATATTCACAGCAACAGACAAAAAAAAAACAGAAATAGTTAGAAATACAGAAAAACCGAAACTATTTGATTCACACCCAATCCGTCAGAAGTACTCTCTTTCTATCTTAATGTGCATTATCAAAGGAGCTTTATATTATTATTAATCATGTACATTTAATTTCTTTACCTATTTTTATTTCTACGCTCCAGTTTAATTAAATTATGTGGTACCTCATTGAGTAAATATGATCTAACACTTTTCGTGATTTTTTCCGATAATCATTGTACATACTAGGTACTTTATACATGTAAATTTTTTTAAATATATTTTTGATTATGTTCCTGTTATTTCTTTAAATTTCTACTTGAATAAACTTGCAACAATCGTCGAAAAATCTTCCAAGTTGTTCCACGTTTAGACTCTTTCTTTTAATGATGATATCTGTTTAAATGTCTTAATGAGTTTTAAAAAATTTTTCTCAACTGTGGGGGGGGGGAATGAGGCTTAATGGCGCGTCGACAGCTTGGTCATTAGCGCCAACCTCATTCACAGTGCAGTGGTCGGGGTTGCCACTGCACCACACATTACAGAGATATTATTCAAACCCCTAATCTAAATCTCGTCATACATCTGTACCTCCTGCAAAAATTGAAAAACACCGGACAGGAGGACAGACTTATCGCCCAATTGACGCACAATGTCATGCGGAAGATGGAAACGACGACGAAAACCATCAAGATGGCAACAATCAACAAGGAAGTGCCGGACCGTAAGTGGCCGCCGACACCAATAACATTCAGGAGGGTCAACCCCCCGCAAAAGGAAACAGTGAGTAAGTCTAGTGTGACCAATGCGCAAACGGGCCAACACCACCTCCTAACGGCGACTGCGGCGACACGCCGAGTGCTATTCCTCAACAGTGCCTTTAATAGCTCGTAATTTATTGCCGCCCTGTCCATCCCACGAGGCTTGCCAAAAAGCATGTAACCTCAGACGCAGAGGTATGTTGTCTCAACTGTATGTTGTACTTTTTGTAATTCATTTATCTGGGATGTTTCGTATGCCCGGTGACTTCTATGCCATATCTCAAAAAAGCACTCTATCCAGGCATAATGTATATTAAGCTTAATATTATTATTGCGAATATGTTCAGTTTGTACAGAGTAGGCAGTTTTTTCGTAATTTCATTATAATACACTCTCTACGTACTTTTTGTATCACCTTTTTGCATCAATAACAATACCTAAGTTTTTGACATTCAACCTCTTAAATTTTATAATATTTAAGTAAACAATTGTTAAATTTCATTGAGGGCCATGTCAGTTTGGCTCAGGACCTTGGCCTTTGGTTTGCTGGATTGAACAGAAAATTCATGGGTGTCACATCCAACAGAGTTCCATTAACAGATCATAATGTGACTTCCAGAAACCTCACATGTATCCTTTTGAATGCTCGAAGCCTAGTAGCAAATTTAGCAGCTTTTCACCTTCTTTTGTCGAATGATCAGTATGACATTATTTTTGTTACGGAAACCTGGCTTAACTCAACAGTAACAGATGCAATGATAATAAATGGCCACCCCTATGACTTGATTAGAAGAGATAGGGGATCCAGGGCGGGTGGGATTGCTGTAATCTTCAGAAGGGGACTGTGTGTTGGTGTTAACTTGATTGCTGGTGATGCTGAGGCAATGACGGTTCAACTAATGCCATCTAAAATAAATTTCATTGTTTGTTATATTCCGAATAGTGAAAGTGAAGATCATATTGAGAAAATGGGTGCTTTTATAAGTTCTGCAATAGTTCCGGATCATACAAATATAGCACTTGGTGACCTTAATTTATCAACTGTCGATTGGACAGTGAATTCAATGCCCCATTGGCTTCATTATAAATTCCTAAATTTAATCTCGAGTTGCGGGTTTACCCAATTGGTTACAAAACCTACTAGAGATTTGAACATCCTAGATATTATCTTAACAGACGACACCCGTGCTGTGTTTGACGTAGATGTTGAAGCAGAGCTAGGCTTGAGTGACCATAATATGGTTTCGTTCAAAATTCATCAAAAATTATCTGTTGTCAATTGTCATCCTAGACAACATATAAATTTCACTCAACTGCGCACCAAGTTAAACCAACTTGACTGGGAAAACGAACTTCATTCTTTTATACAGGTTAACGATGCATGGGATCACTTCATAAATTTAATTCGTAATTTGACAAATGATTGCACTAGAGCATCAAAAAAGACAAATAAAAAGCATGCAAAGTATTCTAAAGAACTCGAAAAACTTTCACGAAAAAAGTTGAAGGCCTGGCATCGATATACTTCTAATCGTTCCGTTGAAAATAAACTGAAATACAATGAGTGCAGACGGAATTACTCTAATTATGTAAAGGATTTATATTACTTAAGGGAGAAAAAAACGCTTGAGGAAGGAAGCCTTCCTGCACTTTTTCGTTTCTACCGCCACAAAACAAAATCATCTCGAACAATTCCTCCCTTGAGGGTTAATGGTGTGCTAATTAACGATGCTAAAGAGAAAGCGACGGCACTAAATTTCGAATTTTCTAAGAACGGGGTCACCGATAATGATCAACAACCACCCACAATAACACTTAATACTTTCCAAATCTCTGAAACCTGTTCGAGTGTTGTCTTCTCACTTGGAAATATTATTACTATCTTGGGTCTTCTTAAACCAAGTCACGCAATTGGACCAGAGGGCTTTTCTGCATTTTTTTACAAACAAATTTGCAACCAAATTGCACTCCCCCTGAAAATAATTTTCTCTCTATCGTTTTCTACAGGTCTTTTACCATTCAACTGGTCAACAGCTAATGTTGTACCGATTTTCAAAAAGGGCAACCCAGCAGACCCAAAAAATTATCGGCCAATATCACTAACCTCCGTGCCATGTAAAGTCATGGAATCAATTGTTCTTAGGGCAATGATGTATCATATTAACCGGTTTAATATTTTAAATAATGATCAATTTGGGTTTCGGGAAGGCCGTTCTACAGTTCACCAACTACTAATAGCACTTGATAAATGGACTGAGGCACGGGACCTAGGTATTAACACAGATATTATTCTATTCGATTTCAAAAAAGCCTTTGAATCTGTGGTCCATGCAAAATTGTTACATAAACTTACATTTTTCAGATTCGAAGGAGAATTACTGAGATGGATAAAAGCCTTCATTAGTGGCCGTTCGCAAAGAGTAGTTATCGATTCTGTTTTATCCGATGAAACAAAAGTAATTAGTGGTGTCCCGCAGGGATCAGTTCTTGGCCCTTTACTGTTCATCCTCTATTTGAATGACCTAACTTGTAACAATAACACAGTGAATCAGGAAAAATTTGCTGACGATCTCAAGTTGTACTCGCCCATTATTACCGAATCTGATTGCCAACTACTCCAGCATGAAATAAATAATGTGGAATCTTGGGCAGAAAAATGGCAGCTACCACTCTCAAATGAGAAATGTTTGAGTTTCTGCGTGGGCAAAGCATCTAATCCTCACGACTACACCATTAACACGAAAAGCATGAAAACTACAACATGTGTCAAAGATCTGGGAATTTGGTTCCAGCCAGACCTTAAATTCTCTACACACTGTAACTATATTGCTATGTTGGCAAATCGTAGATCGTCTATTGTACAACGCTGTTTCACCTCCGGCAAATTAAACACGAAACTTTGGGCATATAAAGTATACGTTCGCCCTCTCCTAGAGTATGCATGCCAGGTGTGGTCACCAAGCCTATTAAAAGATATCGATCATATTGAGTCAGTTCAGAGACGTTTTACTAAATCACTACCGGGATTGAAAAGTAAAACCTATAAACAACGTTTAGAACTTTTACAATTAGATTCACTCGAACTGCGTAGACTTAAGGCTGACTTAATTCTCACTTACAAAATCTTACACAATATGCTACCTCTTGATCTTCCTTTCTTTGAAATAAACACTGACACACGAACTAGGGGACATAAATTAAAACTAATTATTCCCAAGTTTAATCTAAACTGTAGAAAATCTTTTTTCTCTTTACGTATTGCCCCGGTTTGGAACTCTCTTCCTGACTACATTGCCTCAGCCTCGTCACTCCACGCCTTCAAGAGACTGTTGAATGAACGGTGTTTGAAAACTCATCTGCACCGCCCCGAATTTTGTAATTAGACGTTGTTATTAGATTTATTTTTATTACACAGAAAGCCGTTTTTAAATTAGTTTTTAAATTAGTTTGTTCTCTTTATCTTGACGATGTATCCATTGGTACTGATGTTACATCGTCAATCTCCAGCAAGTCGTTAGTGGTTTAATGGATGATCGTTTCTTGCCGTTTTGCTTCTTGAGGGCAAATGAATCTTATTATTATACATTTTTATTAATTTTTTTAAGTGTTGACAAATCCTTAGTTTTTAGTATTCACCGTAGCATATCTTGCAATTTTTTTAGCATTGATTTTACTTTTTAATTGTACAGCTTCTTTTTGGGCCTTTTTACACTTTTCACGCCCTTCCCATGTCCTGCACGTTTGGCGATGCCATCGGGGACCTTTGAGTCCCTGGCAGGTCTGACCTTGGTGGTAAGGCATTCGTGTCCCCAAACCTCTTACCATCACCATTCCTTGGCCATTTTTGTACACTGTACATAAATGTAAATGTAATTGTGGCTGGCTGTTAGTGACCTCTTGGTCCTTGCCAGGCCTGTTGCTATCGCAACAAATATTGTTATATTATATTATTTCCCGCTCAGGCAGTCTGACATATAAGTCCAAAAGGCAACGTAATTAGGGGTGCATCTGTATTTATTTAACTGTTGCTGAGCCTTTCACTTCCCGTCTTTAGGAGACAGAATATCTAGAGAGGGACGGAATACTTGTTGTCCCGTGATGTTCAAGGCGAATAAAAGAAGAAGAAGACCAGAAATGAGCGATACGTGACTCCTTTCTTGTTCATGACGAATCCCTGCAATCCGTCCATAAAGTGGCCTTAAAGCAGCCGTAAACCATTCATCAAATTGTGAGGAAGAGAACAAGAGTAGGCTAGCTGTGGGTACAGTTTCGACCTTTTTCCTCTGCAGTAGGAGTTCTGTGACGATTGGGGACATACGCTAGTGCTCCAGTGTTTTCCCTAAACTCTTGAACTACTAGCTTTCTTGACCAGGCTTCAGTGTTTTTTTGCGGAACTAGGTTTGGTGTTAGTGAAACATCCCCTTCCAGTTTTCCATACTACTGTTCAGTGTGCACGATTTAACTTTCTTATTGTTAGTTTTATTTTCTTGTCTTATCGAGTTTTTATTTATTTTTGCTTTCATGGTTCAATGTAATGACCATCAACTTACGTGATATTGTACACTTTTTAAATCTTCTAGTAATATTGAAGACAATTAACCACGTCCCCACTCCTGCCTTTTCTACATGTCTGGCATTGCTATTGCTGACCTTTGTGCACCTGGTAGGTTTAAAATTGGCAGTAAGGCAGTCTTGACCTTACACAGGCTTTCCATCTATTTGGTGGCACTATTGTTGCACAATTGTTATTTTTAACTTCTAGATATGTTTTAACTTTTACTTTCAAACTTAAATATCTTGAGTAACACCACATTTTCTTTCCCACTAATAATTCTTCGCTATACCTTTCCCTCATGTTTACCTAAATATAGTCATTGCTGTCCCCTTCTAGACTGGCAGTCAGCCACCTCCAGGGTCCTTGCTAGTCCCGTTTAAATATTATAATATAGTGGCCGCAGATTCAAGCGATAGTCTCTTTAAGGTCACAATCCTAATCTTACCAAACCCACAATGAATAGTAAGTAAAAGTAGTAAGAATTCCATGAGTTATATTCTCTTAGTTACTTTTAGAGTACGGTACGATATTTTCCACTGCATAACTGTCGTCGTAGGTAGCCAATTCTGCAGCCTAGGCTAGTGCGCAAATACATATATACAAAACTACTTTACAATCATCATCTGACATTGACTAGTAATCAGTTATTCCAAATTAATTCTATTTCTCCAACTTCTGGGCTACCAGAAACTACCCAAGGTTCCAAAACGGGCAAATACATCAATAACGAAGCTGGAGAGAATCTGCATAAGAGCAAGAAACATAAAAGAAGAGTTGACAGTGTAGTCGAAATAGGTGCAATGCAAGGTATATTTTGGAGTGTAGACGTCAACTGTGCCGACATTAAATTATTATTGATCATCACCTTCAAGTGTTACAATCAAGGCTAACAACTCAGAAATCATGCTTTGCCTCTTAAACCTAAACGTTAAGACCTAGGTTAGCATCTAATTTCTATTAGCTCTGTGCCAAGTAAACGAAAACTATTATGATTTAGGCAAACAACACGAAAATTCAAGCATTGTCCCTCCTTTACTTGTCAAGTATCAAGTTAGCCTTGTCACAGCTATTATCTATGTAGGTACATATAGCAGTTTAGACATAAAATCCAAAAATCATGCCACTCCAAGTTGTCCACGCGCCATTAAGCCTCAATCTCCCCCTCACCCAAAAATCATGCTTGGTCATGGCTAATAACCCACAAACCCCCAAACTGAGGCTTTACTCCTTTTATACCTACATGTCAAGCCTCAAGTTAGTCTCTGTAATTGCTATTAGGTAGTTACCAGTTAAACATCAATTCTTAATAAAGACAAACGACACGAAAATTAGGCTTTGTCCTTCTTACCTACTTTGACAAATCTAAGGTTAGCCGGTGATGGCTATTAACTAGGTAGCAGGTAAACATCAAGCATTGCTGTTAAGATGCCCACCCAAAAATCAATATTTGGCTCTTTTTTCCCTAAACTGTCAAGTCTCAAGTTAGATGGCGATGGCTATTAACTATATGGCCGTTAAACATCAAACGTTGCAGTTTGGGTAAACAACCACAAATCATACTTTGTTCCTTTTTTACCTACGTTGTATAGTCTCAGTTTATCCGGTCACGGCTATTAGGTAACTTGCCATGCTTGTAACGTCAACAAATTTAACAAATAGATGCTAGAATTACAGACTTACGAGGTTAGTGCAGTGTTGGAAGAATGGAGGTGTGGAGTTTAGGCCATCATAGACATTCATTAATGCCAGAGAGGCTGAACTGAACAATCAAACTTGTCTATCTAATATAAAAGGATGTTATTGAAACCTGTTATACAGGAAAGAAACCTGTTTACCTGTGGAAAGATGTGATGGACTTATCATTAAACGAATCTGATTGTCCAGAAGGGGTACCAACAGATGGAAATTTGGTTGAAATGTACTATTCAGAATGTAAGAGTGATCGAACTCGGGTGTGATGCTTTCGTTGTAGTTTTGAATTCAATGGAGTGGAGTTATACTTATCTGGTATGATGACTGCATCGATAACCAGAAATTTTACGACCAGAATTAATCAACGGCCTGGACATCCAAATAGTGTCAGTAATAGCATATATTTAGTTTTTAAAATAAATAAATGTTCAACATGTAAGTAACACATGCATTTTGAATTTGCATTTAAGTACTAATTTTTTATATTCACTTTGTATAGAATTATAGAATTTTAATTTATGTATTTTATTGCATATATCAATAATTTTTTTTTAAATCTAATTTTTTTTTCTGATTTGACGATTTGTTTTACAACTTAAAAATACATTTTTAAAGTTTAGCCCTAAAACTAGAGGGTAATGGCGCCTCATTAACATCGCCAGGCAGAGTTCCAAATATTCACAACATAGTTGGCAAAGAAAGTTTTCTTTATCGGTCCTAGACGTAAAACACTGAACCGATTTTGAATGGCGATATGTGCTGCTTCTTTCATGCTGGGTGAGAACAGAACCTGACGAAAATTTACATAACCTTCTAGATTTGAAAAGCAAATGGTACACCAGCCACAAGACGGCGATATACCATCCAGACTCAATCTTGAGGACGACCAAGTATACAGCATGTGGTGTGTAACTCATCCCGTTCGGGCACGTGGTTAGACCGAGATGGACAGGAATTACACTGTCAATATTTCTCTAAAAATGAGGAAACCAAACAGAACTTGCATATTTCAACGTTAGCCGCACTTTCACTTTAAAAGCACAAGTTAGTATTTTTGCATCACCTGATGTGAAGTTATCATTCAAGCCCGTGCTACATTTTACACCTCAGTACTCGTAACTAAAATACTGTCTGTCAAAATTGAAGTGAAAGCTTGGCATAAATACTTCCCTATTCTCAGGTAGGAGAGATCAGGTAGAACATTCACTTTGTGCACTACCTTCTGAAAGTACCATTCGAATCCAATGCAACTCGTGAATGTCGAAAACAGTATGGCTCGTAATGCAATCTTGTTAGGACTTTACCATGACGTCAGCAACGACGATAGCCTTGTGGTAGTAAGTCACATTGGAAGTCTGTGGATGAATCCTGCGTGATCTTCTCAACAAATCCAACACCCTCACCAAAAGTGTAACGTCCTTTTTGCTAAACAGACACTCTTCGAGCACTGCTGTGCTGATTTAAACTGTCACCAACAATCATGATAAAGTTGTACCGCATTGAATTTATACTGATATTCGAGGAGGTGCTGTTAGTCAGCACAATTTATCAAATTTATTTCACATTTTATTTTAATAAACAGAGGTGAAGATATCCTTGCTCTCCAACGAGGTACTGAGGCTAATGAAGAGTTTCTTTACAAACACTGTTACAGTTTGCAGAATACACAGCAGAAGTGTGCTAATGCATTACACTTACACAGATTTGAACTCGTATTTGAACATTGTAGTTGTATGTTATATTCGAGTATAAATTTTAGCATAGTACAATATCGTAGTCAGAAGACAGCTTCGCACATCACTCATTTTTCACAGTATGTTGAGTACATCGACATACAGTATAAAAAGTAAAATAAAATACAAACGAGATAGACAACTCAAAATCCAGTTGTCTACCAGTTGTCTAACTTCGCTACCATTTAAAATATTCTACGTATAGATAACAAAAATTAACTATTTCAGACGTGACACTTTGCATATTGGTATCAAACTTATTTCTGACTGGGCTGACAGTTGAGAGGCTTTGGAAATTTTTTCCAGGTGGGCTACAGGCAGGAACTGGAACGTGCATCTGGTCCATTTGTACGCCGGCATTGTACTTGTCACATGTACATTTGTATATTCGAAGCTGTTAATTCTTTAGAAACGGTTGGTCCTGTACAGTTTCAAAATCTTAAATAGGGTAATAATTCTCCCCAAAACAAATTATCACCTGATGCATGGGGTTTTAAGATAATTCACTCTTTGCTCGTGTGTGAGCTGTTCTACGTGGCTACATGTTTGCAAAATCCGCATTAGAGATTCTTAAAAGCTTAAAAGTAATTTTTTTTTAAATGGGCACCAGAAAAAGATAGGGTATTGAATTACAGACAGGACAAAAAGCCAAATAGGCTCAATAGGTGTTAAATAAATAAGTGGCCGTTTCAGTATATCTGTCCAGTAGGACTCCGGCCTTTGGTTTCAAAGGTCGTGAGTTTGATTTCCCTCTCAGGCAGTCAGTAGGTTTGCATCAGTATTTATTCAATTTAGTTACAGAACATGCAAGTGCTAGATGAAGTTTGATATAATTATCAGGATGACGTGATGTAATTGAACGACTGATTAGAAATGATAAAGAGTTTCCTTTGGGGATAGCAGAATTAATGTCGGTTGAAAAGTTAAACTGATTCTTGATAAAGATGCCGAGATCTGTTATTCAGTTTACCTCGTTTAAATCATTTATACCCCAATAGTGTAAGTGATTTTGGATTATTTTTCTGACGCGAGTAATACAAGATTAATGGAGGTTAGTAAATGTCCTGAAAAGAAGGTGCCTGTGGTGTTCTAAAACAAATAAGCAGCTTGGGATGATCGGGAAATTTTGCAAGATGATAATTGGGCGTGTTTTCCGAAGAACAGTGCCAGTGCTTACCTGGAAGGCACTCTACGCTGGCTGTTTATAACAACCACTTGAGTATGACCTGTCAGTCAGTCCAAGACCCGTTTTGAAATGGACTCACAAAAACTGACAGTTTTAAGTAGATGTAACAGCACATCGTATGGTACCGGATGGAATACTTTTACGATGTCTGTGTAGATAACATCATCTTATAAGTTTCCATCAAGAGCACTGTAAATGGCGTAAATGTTAGTAAATTTGATGTAGTTGAAACACCGGCGCAATAACCATGCTGATTCGCAGTAAGTAAGGGGGGGGGATTGAGGCTTAATGGCGCGTCGACAACTTGGTCATTAGCGCCAACCTCAGTCACAGTGCAGTGGTCCGGGTTGCCACTGCACCACACATTACAGAGATGTTATTCAAACCCCTAATCAAGTAAGTAAGTAATGTTTCACTGTGTACGAATTTAATATCGTGTTTGTTAGAATGGTTTCAAACTTTACCAATTTGGAATGTGATTGTCTACAGGTTTTATGGGTTAAGGCAAATTAAAATATCTCTCAGCTGTGGCATAATGATAGTTTAAATTTAATCAAAAAGTCAGTATGTTATTAGGACTGGTCGATTGACCAATTATAAGGTGTTTGTAAGCCGAGATAGATTTGCGTTTGTAAAAATAAAGGTGTAATGCACATTTTTTGCCAGTCTAATAAAAGGCAATATTCGATTTCCTATTTGCGTTCATGCAAAATTACGCCCAACGGTACAATTTAAAACTTTAGGCATATATAGTGTTTCGAAACAATTTGGTTTTGTGTATATTTTACGGGGCCTATTGAAATTTTGGTGACATGCACACTTTTAACAAGTTGGGAAAAGCGTTCGTAGTTAGTCTCTGCATTTAATGCAAGATTTCGTTAAAATTCCTCTTTTCCTACTTTAATTGAGTTCTGATTTCCCTAGCAATGATTTCGCTTTCCAACTTATACTTAATATTATTTGTCAAACGGAATTTGTGCCAGACACTCTTTAATTTGTTTACATTTTTGGATGTAGGGTGACAAATTACACCAGCTGAGATAGAGGCGACTTTATTTACTCGAACATTACTCCACTCAAGTTAGTCCAAATTTAGGTATTATGAAACAATTTATAATAAGCAGAGTTTATGTACAGATGTTCATAATGGTCTCAGGTTCAACATATTAAAAGTCCTCAGCTATTCGTGTTGAGGTAATGCTGCATGGCGCCTGAATATCTCGCGAATGGTTGTTTGAATATGAAAATATGTTCACTCCAAAAATATAAATTTTCTACAGAAAAGGCTACAATCATTTTTTCATAGATTCAATAATTCAGATAATAAACGGTGCATAATAGTGTTTAGCCAATGCCACCATCTCAGAAACATAGCGCTCAGCTTCGGTTTTTTCAATATATCATGGAAACGGCTGATCCAAAGTTGTAGAGCACGAAATTGTACTCAAAAGAGGCTCTGTTAGTTTTTATAATTGCTACACTCAAGTTTTATACACTAACCTGACAGAAAGGATTCTAGGAAACTTTGCAAATTTTTGTTTTAAAATTAACACAGTTTACTACGAGCACAGATACTGCTTGCTGCTACGGGTTGGTTTAAAATAGCCTTTATTCATTTTGCTTAACATTTGTCTTAATAGACGAAATATTGTTTGTGCTTTTAAAATCAAATTAGTAATATGAACATCATGCTTCATCAGTATGAAAACAAATATTTCTCCATGTTTACTTTTTTAAGGATCGACAGTTAGTTGTCTTAATATGGTAAAATTTGTTTAATAGTGTTTTTGTAAATTGCAACAAAATAATTGCTAATTTTTGTCATCATACGAGGCGTTTGCAGTTCGATCACAAAAACTTTTCTTCACCCATAAGCACCTCGTTCAATCAGCACCGTAACTGAAATTTTGGCTAGAGTTTATCAGCTTTCGGGAATTGAACTCAATAGAAAGTAAATAAATATCGTTACCAAATTAAACGTTGTATATTAATATCAATGTTGTTTATGTAAATCGCAAACAGCTGCTCTCAGACCAAGCACAAAACCTTGTGGTATACCATTTCGTCCTAATCCATGCAGACTTAATAGATCTACAAAGTAATAATTATATCAATCAGAATGGACTCGGCTTATTTCGTACGGATAACAGTAATTAAACCAAAGGAAAACTGCCATGTTAAAATAAAAAAAAGGAGACGGAGTTACACGCAGCTGCCAAAAAAGGAGAATTGGTTACATCGCCCGACATAATAAATGTTATTCGACTTTGAAAAATGTAACAGGACAAACCCTGAATGAACCACAATTAAGTATGCAAGTATGCAACCCTGCAAGTATGTCTTCGAATATTTCAACACTGTATCGTTCAGAACTTTCAGCAAGACTTTAATTCCTGTGAAAATTTACTCTCGCTTTGGTTATGTTGTGTGTGAAATAATTGTACGTTCAAAAATTAGGTAAATGTTTATGCTAATTAACTATAAGGTGTGCTGGTTTACGGGATCCGATGACATTTGCTCAAAATACACGAAAATGTATATCCCATTAGGGTATTTTTTAAATTCTGAGGTGAGTTACTTTGTAAATTTGTTTTTAAATTTAAAGTGGCCATTTTAATCACTGCATCACTGAAGCAAGCTAACGGTTCTTCTGAATTTTATCATGTTTCCACTCTAAAGATGAAATGTTGTGAGTGGAAAATGATAATAATTTCCAGTTGTTAAAAAATTACTAATCGCATCTTAGAAACGTTTGAATTTGACCGAATTAGTGCAATAATATGTAGGAAATAAAATATCAGTAAAAAGATACATTTATATAAGATGCTTTAATGTCCATACTTTATTTCATGTGCTTTATACAGAGAAGGAATGGTAGATATCATACTATACAATAAGCAAACATGTATTCATTACACAAATGTAACTTGTGCCTCGAATCCTGATGACCATTCGTATTCTGCCTTGAAAAGAAGGGCCATTTTATTTCCATTTGATGTAATCTGCATTCCGTTCAAATCCTGGGCACAATATCTGAAATATTAAAAATAACAAATTATTCGCAATAATGCCCTTCACAACTGCTCAGGATATTCAACATTTTCATATTGATTTTTGCAAGTGCTTAGATAATGTCTGGACACACAGTGGCCATTTTGCTATGAAATTCCTAGTGTCTTTTATATGCTACAACGTACATGAGCTTGCCGTAATAACAAGAATCTTTTTACATCCATGGAATGCATAGAGAAGAAACCATTTAAGTGTGTACCCATTACTTACAGAACTTGAAACAGTTGTACTTGCCACCAGTACAAATAAAATGCAAATCAGTAATGATTTTATTGCTTTAGCAATATACTGTTGTGAGGTATGCATATTACTTTCGAACTGCTAAATGTCAATCTTTAATTATTTGAAACAGGCGTTGTGAATTTGACGTCTTCAATCAAATGCAAGGTTAAGTAAGAACAATTTTAGCTTTTTTCTTATTATTAATCGATTAGTCAATCATCAAGAAATTACCCAGTTGAAAGTAGTTTATGTCAACTGATTTTCGGATTTCAGTACATCTGCTCTTACACCGATTTCCAATTCAGGTTCAGTCCTCATTGTCTGAACTTGTTAGGTTCGCTTTTGATGCTCTCATAGTGGATGCAGGATTGTTACTTGTTCGAGGGATGAAATGCTTTCCGAACACCTTCTACCAATATTGTGCATACAACGATGTTTTGGGTTTCAAAAGCTTGTATTCAAAATTGTTCGTCTTTTACTTTCTAAGAGTGGGTTTAAAAACACACAAAATAACAATTGTAACATTGCAAATGTGTTTTTTGTGTATCGCTAATAGTGTAAAAAGTTCAACGAATGTCAACTTGAGTACAAAAAATCTGACAACATTCGATAAGACACTTTATCCTCGTGCACTTTAACTTAAACATAATCGATCTGCTTATGCATAATTTAACATGAATGCATTTTTTTAAAGAAGGTATTTAGTTACGCATTTCCCTAGTGAAGCTAATTTTATCCTCAGTTTTAGTGTTCTGACGTAACATCGTTATTAAAAACAACTTGATTTGCATGCTACTTACTTTTCTCCATCATCCATGTTGTTGGTGCGAACTTCCAAGAAATCCCATGGACAACGTCCGTCGTTACTGTGCTGAAGCACGTTGAAGCTGGGAAAGTAAGCCTGGACACGTCTACCTGCTGGAGCCTGGATGACATTAAAAAAAAAACGTTATTATATTAGAGCAGGTCATAATTATTAAGAGCAGGTCCGTTAATTATTTCAATGTCGTGATAATAGTAGTATAAATGACCCAAACAGATGGTTAATAAAAAAAAATAAACACTGTGTTTAGCACACATTTACTCAGCAAGGTGAACGTACCAAAAATAAAAACGAAAACTAATAATATGATTTCGTTAATATAATTGTAGAGAACTGTTTTAATGTCTATATTTATTTGCTGTTGCACTAATGTAAACCAAAATATATAAATAATCGTGCTGAGGACACGGAAGATACCTTTGTGTTGTCAAGGTAGTGCGTTGGTCTGGCCACTATTCTTCGATCCAAAATGCAGAGATATTATAAAAATACGAAAACTCAAATATCTTCGAAAATATTTTATGCATAAGCTTCCTTTTTCAAAGTCGTGTACAAATCTCCACTGACACAGTTAAGTGAAAGTGTACTCTGACAATGGCTTACAGTTAGAGAGAAAACGAAAGAC
>JAHWFP010083892.1:0-15434 GCA_023313725.1 Lithobius niger
TTGAGCCTACATCCCGGCTGGTTGGTAGGTAGTGGGCAAAGAGCCGTCGATACGTGTTGCTTGACCGAGATAGTTGAGCCCATACCCCGAGCGGCTGGTAGGTAGCGGGAAAAGAGCCGTGGTTACGTTACTAATCCCCTTGACCCTTTTCGGCATGTCGACTTGTTTTCCGTAGTGACGATCTTCACCCTGGCTAGAGGGCAGAAAGGTTTTTAATCATTGATAGGAAAGAGGTAGGGTTGTGGACTGCAAGGACAAAATGTGGTGTACTCTCCGTGGGGGGTAGAAAAATTTAGGACAGTTGGTTTAGGAAGTGGCCTGAAT
Organism: Lithobius niger; assembly: GCA_023313725.1. NCBI lineage: Eukaryota > Metazoa > Arthropoda > Chilopoda > Lithobiomorpha > Lithobiidae > Lithobius > Lithobius niger. The sequence goes on from JAHWFP010083892.1 coordinate 325, forward strand.
ATATTGGCGTCTGTATGTTAGTTATTTCAGGGTGACTAGAGTATCGAAAATGACAATGTATATGTATGTTCGCAGCTGTAGGATTTATTCAGGTTTGTAGGCCTAAAAAAATCGACAGCGTCGCACTAGTATATACGTAAAAAAAAAAAGTCAATTCGGTACGATATTTACCCGAGAACTATCCAAGTTGTACCCACGAGGAGGTAGACAGTCCGCCGGTGGTAAGGCAACGAAATTAAATAACGTAAAGAACGGCATAAACCTGATTAAATCGCGTCAAAAGTTGTATTTTACCACCATTCACAGCTCAAATTTTGGGGGGCCTGTGTGATGCTAGCCAAAACACAGACATGTTTTCAAAAAGACTCGGCACTATAAAATATAGTGGATATACAGAAATTTGCTGCATATACATCACTGGTGACTTAAAAATAAACGAAAAGGGTAAAAAAAAAAATACCTCTTCTCGTTGGCGCTCGGCCCGTGAGCGCCGCGGCGCAGCGGTTAACAGCCGCCGTAATATTGCCCCAGGACGGCGGCCTGGGGCACGTCGTGGGGGTAGAAGGTATATTAGGGGGCAGGCGATGGCCCGGTCACACGCCCCACCTGCGCGAGGAGTTGAACCTCAGGTTCATCCTCCTACACAAGAAAATTAAAACCCCGTTAAAAGCGAAAAAAAGTAGAACTTTCTAAAAAACCCTAGTTTCGTAATGTACGTACCTCTAAATTCAATAATCCATCCATAACACTTATGGCGACGAGTGTGGCCAAGTTCTGCAACGCCTCACGCTGTGCCGCGTTCAACCCGGCTACAGCCATGAGAAAGATCGAACTGCTAAAGGTCGAAAATACGGACACCCAATCGTGGCAAGCCCCTCCCACCCAAGAAAAAAAAAGTGTGTGGGAACGTTGTTAGGTGGGGGATGCTTTAAAAAAAGGCCAATTCATCAACTATCTATTAACAGAAAGACATCGGGTCACGAGGTTAAGGAAAATCCCAGTCCAAAATAACGATAATGGAGGGTGTAGCGAAGGGACGTTTGCCGAGAAAGCGTGGGATCTTAAACCTGAATCCCGGACGCCATAAAAAATAAAATAGCAATAACGAGGGTCTATGAATGCAGGTTAAGGGTGGTTGTATAGGCTAGTGTTAAGAAAACGTGGGAATTACGCCTAGACAGAAAAGTAATAACGAGGGGTCTAAGAATGGAGGTTATGAGCGTTTGTAGACCATTGATAACTTTCAAGAAACCGTGGGATTTAAACCAGCGAACCATCTGCGTCTATTCATTATAAAAAAAAACGGGACATGTCTAAGCGGGGGGGATGTAAGTAAATGATGGTGTGAACCGAAAACCCAGACAGTTTTTTATGTGTAATGCAAGCCTTTCGCAAAACCCTTCTACACTCAAAGGAAAGGAAATGAGTGTACTTGGTGCAAAAGAAAAAAATAGCCCCAGGCCGAGTAGGCGGAGCGTATAGGCGCGATATTATAGGCGAAAACGTGACACATGACATGAACTGGGCAATAGGCTGGCCGTACTGCAAAATGAACCAATGTAGGAAGTACCTTAACGTAAGGGTATTACGAAAAGAAACAGCTAGGATTCGTCGGACGGGTCTCCACTTGAAACAGTGTAATCGGCCGACCTATAAAACGGCCAGCGCGAGCCGCAAACAATCAACTCGCCGGCTGTTCCTCCGATCAACAGTTACAGGAAAAAAAGGTAAGCACGTTGTCATTTATGAGTTTTTACATTATTACGGGGGAAAAAAAAAGACAAGTCCATTAATGTGCTGCTTTTCGTTTTTTATAGTTCAACAATCCGGAAGAAAAAGTAAGCTCAAGTCCATTCCGTAGCAGAAAAAGGTAGGCCTACGGGTTCATTTATTTTATTTTACGTGTGGGTAGGGGCCCTAGAACTAAAGAGAGGTTTCTCTCTCTTTTTTTTCGTATCTGTAGGGATTAAAAAAAAAAAATGGCATCCTCTTCAACATCATCATCAGCAGCCCAGAATGCGGTTGAATGTCCAGATACTTATTTCATCGGGGGCGAAGTTGTTGTACAAGTAACGAAATTCCAAGGAAAGATATATATCCAAATCAGAGAATACGTCACCCCAGCTGTAGGCCTCATTGCAGGCCGTAGGGGCGTAGCATTTACTGTCCCGGAATGGCGAGAATTCGCCAAAGATCACGGGGTATACAATCAAATAGTGAGCGAACGGAACCTTCAACAGCAAATCATGTCGGGCCGAAATTACGGTTCTGGCATGAAAGTAATCGTGTCTCAAAGTGGAAGTGTATACCAAGCAAAGTTCATTTTTGAAAAGTGGAGTAAAAAATACATCGTTCTCAATTATCGTCAATTCAGTGGCTTGGTCGGCTACATGGCTGACATTTCAATGTTAGTCGATAAGCAGATGAAAGAAATGGAACCCCCTGCAGAAAATTGGCTCGAGTAAAAATGAGTAATACTTTGTTTTTTTTTCTGTTTCTCTCTCTTTCTCACAGTCATGGCGTCTCAAAATATGCCTTATTGCGACACGTTTCCATTGACCGGTCTTAATTTCATAAGAATATTTCCGTCAGCTAATGACGTCAAAATTGCGGTAGGAAAACACGGCGATTCGGACGCGGTTGTGTTAGAACCGGCGGAATATTTCTCGTTTGTCTTGAATGACAAGAATGCAATATCCGAGGTAGACTTTGAACACGATGGCGAGATAACTATTGTTCGCTACCGCAACAATCTGAATTTGTCCGAAGGTAATGCCAACGTGTCCGTAATAATATCCGCGTTTATTACGAGCTATGGACGACTACGATTGTTGCGGTTGCTACGTGATCATCCTCCTGGCAGTATTTTTTATGCTGACATGGATTCCAAATACTATAGAGCACCGGTTCACGACCCGCCTCCCAGCAATGACCCGAAGCTAGGTAGTCTCACGAACGTTCTGTCAGTTTATGGCCACGAAGCTGAGATAACTCACTTTGCTAGTAACGACGCCAAAAACTATTGTTTCGTAGTGAAAAGCGACAAGGGGGTTAAACAAGTCGTCAAAGTCCGTGGCATCACTTTAAACTTCAGAAATAGTCAGATTTTAGATTTTGATTCTTTAGCGGCGATGGTCAAAAATCCTAACGCCAATGAAACGCTCACGATTGTTGAACCGCGTAAAATAATCCGGAAAAACAACCATTTACTGACTACGGCTCAAAGCAAGATTTACAGAGCCGTAGCGAATAAAAGATGGATGAATAGAAGCACGTACGTACCCCTGAGGCTATTAATATTTTTTGCTCGTTTTTGTTGTTGGGGTTTTTCAACTCCCCCTTTTTTTTTCATCAACAATATTTTTATTTAATATTTCATCCCCTAGTCTTCGTCCCACTCACTAGGGATATACTCGTAAGACAAGTCGTCCCCCGAGACGGAAAAATAAATACGTCAATAAAAACCCTCATCACTACGAGAAATAACCTGAAAAAAAAAACACCTTTAAACGTTTTACCTAAGACAGCAGGGGGAGGGGGGGGAGGAGATGTAGGCCTAGTTATCGTTTTTGGTCGGGTCGTTGCGACTATTACTGTCGTTGTTGTTGTTGGTAATGACTGGGATGTAGATGTTGGTGCGGGCAATGACGGAAAAGTGGTGAAGTGCGTCGATGGAGTTGGAGGAAGGATGGTTGCTGTCATCTCGACATCCCTGGTGGGGGCTGGGGGTGGCCAATTGTCCGGAATGTAGCGCCAAATAACTCCTAAAAGTTCAACTGCTAAAGCCGCTACAATCCCGGACAGGCCTACTTTGACCACAAAAAGTTGCATATCGCTTTGCTTTTTCTGTTTTGGCTGTCGGTGACTGGCCAGTTAGCTAGAGTATGAGCCTGGCCTCGTCAAAATCCTTTCCTTCCATTCCAATGTTTATATAAACCCTATATTTAACGATCAGTCCTCCAACTAGCATCGCGCGCTTCGCATACCATTTCTAGTGACCAGCCCGATCTCCCCCTCTCCTTTTCCCTCTCTCTCTCTTTTTCGTTGCAGAAGAAAATTAAAAGGACATCCCTCCCATGGCTGACGTGACTTCTACGTCGGATATTTTCCGTGATAAGCATCCTACGTATAGTTGGACCGAGTCTAGAACACGACTGTTGAATCACGAAGTGGTGCACGTGAAAAATATGGCTACCAAACAGCAAATACAGAGATTGAATCACGCTCTGGACGCTGAAGTGGAGTATTTCGGACCCCCCCATGCAGTGCCGGAGCAAGGCGTTTGTGCGCCCGGGGCCAGTAGCTCATTGAGCGCCCACTTTAAGGCTATAATACAGCAGATTGCAACCTCCCCCTCCCACATGCCTCTTCCCAAATCTACCTCCCCCCCCCAAAAAAAACCTATCACGGTGCCACAAAGATAACGCCAAAACACTGAAAACAAGAATCTGACGTGAAGGGGTAAGGTGGTAGGCGTGAGACAAAAACATTTGACTACATTTGAAGGATTACAATCAATATATTTAGTTTATGTAGTCCTCTAACAAGAACACGAAATTTGGCAACAAATGTTTAATTGTCGGCGCGGAATTTGGGTCTTGTTTACAATAAAAATTTTAAAAAATTATCTGCCACAAATTGTGACTTCATACAGACGCTATATTGGACAATGTTTCAACATGGTGGCTATGAGAAGTAGAGTTTATTTGGCGGCTCAAACTTAGTGTTTTAACATTATTATTGTGAATAAATCTGAAATACCGGGCCGAAAATTAGTATTTGTTGCCAAGTTAATGTCCTTGCGAGTCAATTTTTCTTTTTTTTTGGAAGTGGGGGAGCATTTTCGGCGCCTTTTGCCCTTCCGGCGCCCGGGGCGGCCGCCCCCTTCGCCCCCCTCTTGCTCCGGCACTGCCCCCATGATCTTATCGGCCCGGGCGTCCCTAGACAATATTGTTGTTACACAGACGCCGAAGAACTCGGGGAAGATAGTCGCGTCAAGGCTTTGACGCCACTTTTAGAAAATGTTAGGGACCATGTATCTAGGGTATGCGACGTACGTTTCAATTGTTTGCATATTGAAAGGTACGCCACGGGAATGCTGTATAAACCTTGGCATATTTACAATCCTAGGGAAGGAATGGACGTAGCTGCACCCGTGGCGATCATGGCTACCGGAAAACGCGCGCACACTATGCGTCACGTCCACCACGACGACGGCGATCGACCTACCTATACAGCGGCTATGGAGCCCGGGAGTTTATTAATCATATATCCCCCAACCAACCAGTTTTACAGGCATACAGTCCCCCTACGTCCTCTCTTGAAAGATCCGGTATACTTGTTGACATTTACAAAATGGTTGTTTCGGGAAGATCCCGATCCTGATTTCTAAAAGGCGTACCTCCTTTTTTTTTTTATTCTAATTTTAGTAATGACGTCGTTGGCAATATTACGGCACGGTTCGAGCAACTTGGCCGAATGGTTCCAGCCCGTTCGCGAAGACGACGTGCTAAAAACCGTCAAATTGTTTACTGCCGGCGAAGCTTTCCGAATTTATAAAGTCTTGCTGGAAGAAACGTGCTGGAAGGAACCTATTGATTGGATGAGGACTCAATGTCGCACCAAGTACGAAAGCGTTGCTGAAATGCCGAAATTATTGAAAGACCTGAACGCCGTAATCTCTCCTCATTATTCCAGCAACGGCGAGTTATTTTCCAAATGTTGCGTCGTCAAATTTCATTGGAGAATCAATTCTTCCCCTTACGAAAATTTAAAGGACTCCGCTGGTTTAGTATTAGGCGCGAAAGCCCCCATGATTCTTTTGTATAGTTGTTTAAAAGACCCGTCTCCTAAATGGTGTAAAACCGAACTTTCAGCCGGTGATTCGTTCAGCGTTAAAAATATCACGTCCACTGTTGTAGAATTCCCTAATTTGTTTAACAGACATTCCGAGCCTACCATACACGTAGTATTTTATAATTAAAAAAAAAAATACCAGCCAGAGGGTTTATTATTTTTCTTTCTTTCTCTCTCTTTCTCAGCATGACGTCTTTGGACGCGTTGAGAATGTACGAGGGTGATAAAGAGGCGTCTTGGCACCAGCCCGTGCGAGAAGACGCTGCTTTGAAGGTAGTCAAGTTATTCACGGCTGGCGACTCGCGACGTATTTACCGAGCCTTGATGAAAGAAACTGTTTGGCGACCCGCTACCGACTGCATGGCCAATGTACACTGCACGCTTTATGGAAGTGGGGAAAGTGAAAAAATAATTCCAATGACTAAACTCTTGAATGATTTGAACGTGGTTATAAGCGAAAATATTTCTCCGGAGAACGGCCGGCTTTACCCTAAATGCTACGTGACTAAATTTAATTATAGAGTCAACGACGCCCCTTACAGAAATCATAAAAAAAAATATGCGGGGTTAATTTTAGGCACTAAAGCCCCGATCGTAGTTATTTACACTCGCAAAGATGAGCCGCCGCTACCTCTCAAACAATATAAAGTTGAATTGGGCGCCGGTGATATTTTTTCTTTCGATAAAAAAGTTTGCGACCCAGTAATAGAGTTTTGTAACTTGGTCAACTCGCAACCTACTATACACGTGACATTCTTCCAGTAGTAGTAGTAGTAATAGTAAAAAAAAAAACATGAATGAATGAAAGAGAAGGCAGCCTGCCTCGCGCCGCGAGGCAGGTTGTGTCTCCCCGCCGCCCGCCGCCGCAGGTTGTGTCTGCCCGCCCGCCCGGGGGCCCGGCCCTAGAGAGGAGGCCTCCCTCCGCCGCTGCCCCGGCCCTAGAGAGAGAGAGAGAGAGGGGGAAGGGGAGGGGGGTAGAAGGGGAGAGTGGGACTAGAAGGAAAAAAAATATATATATAAACATTACGGTTGAAGAGTCTAAGTCATTCGCTCCGTGACAGTAATGGATGATCGATCACGATCACGTTCGATCTCGACAACTTCTAGTTTCGTGGCCGACCCTAAATACGAGATTTGTAAAAGTATAATTTTGCTGCTCATTTTATTTTTAAACTGTATCGTGTGGACGTACAGACTGCCTTACTGTCATATCGCCGTCAATAACGCCAGCAGCAGCAGCGCCGAGTCGGTATGGGTGAGCGTTTAATTACCGATTTCGCCCAGTTTCACGCGCCTTTCAACTGCGTCGTGGCTGGACCTACGGGAAGTGGGAAAACGAGCTGGGTGCTGAAATTTATCGATAACTCGGCCGCTATGGTAGACGAAGAAATTAAAGAAATATATTGGCATTTTTCTAGTTACCAGAGTTGGATGGACCGATATAAAGATAAGATTAAATTTCGTAGAGGTTTACCTACCGATATCGCTAGCTACGATCCTAATATTCATAAAATATTAATTTTGGATGACTTAATGAGTGCCGTGGCTACATCTAGCGCCGATATCGCCGAACTGTTCACTAGACACGGCCATCACAATAACTTTTCAATTTTTTATTTGACTCAGAATTTATTCTCTCAAGGAAAAAACCAGCGCGACATCGCTTTAAACGCTCAATATCTAGTACTATTGAGAAATTTGAGAGATAAAAGACAAATAATGACGTTCGGCTCGCAGGCCTACCCGTCCAAAACTAAACAATTCATGGCCGCTTACGACGACGCCATCAATAGGCAGAAATTCGGATATTTACTGGTCGACATGCACTCTAAATCCGACGACGCGACTCGGCTACGAACCCATATATTCCCCGGAGAAACTACTTTAGTTTATTCGACGTGAAGGTCTCGATGAAGAACGTCAGAAAGCATAGACCGCTCCTTGAAGCATTATGTAAACTCAGCAGTCAACAACGCGAGAATTTATTGCGTCACGCCGACAAGTCGCAAGTGAACTGTATTTCAGAAATTGCCTTAAACTTGTTGAATAATAGACTTAAAGTCTCGCCTTCTACGCGGTGTAAATTGAAAAAGTATAAGAAGCAAATCCGACTTTTGGGTAACCGTCGAGCTTCGCTCAAATCCAGAAAAACAGTTTTGGTGCAAAAAGGAGGATTAATACTACCTTGGCTCATTCCTACGGCCCTGTCGGTACTAGGAGGTATATTTGGAGGAAGTAATAAATAGAATGAGTTCTCTACTCAATAGAATGTATTTAGTCCCCGAAGACGTTTATAAAAATTATAGCCCAACAACAGCACCGCCGGCGGCCAGCAGTCAACCCCACGGATTTCTCTACCTACCGGAAGGAGGGTTATACGCTAAATTAACCGAGATTCAGGCCAGAATAGACGCTCTTTTAAAAACCGAAAATCTTCCCCTAGATTTTAAGGCGAAGTATATAGGTCAGCTCGAGCAAGAAAGAGATCGGTTTATTGATCAATTTAGACTGTCGGCAGCAACCGTCGTTCCTTCGCCAACAACCGGTCTTACCCCGACTACAAAAAAGCATTCTCTTCTCCCCCCTCTTTCACCCGGTCCCCCGACCCTGTCTCTGGCGGGCACGCCTCCTCCTGCAACGGGGGAAACCAGAAGGAAAGAAGATATCGTGGAACACGAGCGAATTAAACTACCACGCCTCGCTAAGCAACGAGGCAATAAACGTAGAAAACACCTCGACTCAGTCTGGGATTTTTTCGAGGAGTAAAAAAAAAAAAAAAAAATGGACGCTTATTTAACTAAGTTGTACCACGACAGTTTGGGGGAAGCCAGCAGCTACGCGTCAGCGACCAAGTTACATTCACGGGCTAGAAAAGACGGTAAATCTTATACTTTAGCCGACATTAAAGACTGGCTTTTACGTCAGGATGCGTACACTATAACCAAACCGACGAGGTATAAATTTAAAAGGAATAAAATTATAGTGGGTGGGCTGGGTAGTTTTTTAGAATGTGACTTATCGGACATGGTATCTTTAAGACCTCATAATAAACCGTATAGATTCATTCTAACTTGTTTGGACGGACTGAGCCGTAAAGCTTGGGTGGAAGTGTTACGTACTAAAACGGGGCAAGAAATGGTCGAAGCGTTTAAGAAAATATTTAAACGCATGGACCATAAAGTAATGAACATCAGCAGCGATAAAGGGATGGAATTTAGAGGGAAAGAGGTCCAGGATTATTTTAAGGAAGAAGGTATTAATTTTTTTACTACCGAAAATGAAGATATAAAAAATAGTAAGATAGAAAGATGGCAAAGGGAACTTAAATCTAGATTGCATCGTTTCTTTTTATCTAAAGGCACTTACGAATACGTGCCGGCCATTCAAAAAATTGTCGATTCTTACAACAAGACGCGGCATTCCGTCACTGGTATGGCTCCCGATGACGTCACACTAGCAAACCATACGCGATTGTGGCGTAAATTGTTCGGTGACGATTTAAAGCGGCTAGGACGGGCTTTGACTAAAAAGAAAAGACGGGAGGTTCCTTTAAAAGTAGGCGATAAAGTACGCATCTCTATATCTAAAGGGAAATTTGATAAAGCTTACAGAGGTTTATGGTCGCGGGAAATATTTGTCGTAACTCACGTTTTAATACCACGTGGCGATTCGGGCCAAGTTACTGTCAGACTTAAATACTATAACGGGGAGGAAATTAAAGGCCGCTTTTATTTATTCGAAGTAGCTAAAGTGCTTAAAAAGGACGGCGAGGACTATCATCGCGTAGACAAAGTTTTGAGAAGCAAAGGTGTCGGACGCAACAAAAAGTATCTAGTGTCTTTCGAAGGATACGATAAAAGTCACAACCGTTGGATCCCGGCTAAAGATTTGAAGAAATTGTAAACATAATGGAGGGCGATAGTTTCTATATGACTTTACCCGCGAATGCTAGTTTAGATCTTTTTCCTACAAATTCACTTAACGATTACACTACGAAATTAGCTCAAAGAATAAACCTTTCCGCTAGTGGCTGGGAGGTCGGACTGGCCGAATTTCAATACTCGAGAAACTGGGCTAACGTGCCCTCTGGTAGCGGCCTAACTCTAAAATGTGGAACCCGTACTTACGTTAAATTTCCCAGGTACAATTACCAAGAATTTGATATACCGGAACCCGCTAAATTCGAGATTCTTAATCAGCATAAAGCGGTGGGTGGGGAAACCACATTGACTGTGGAACCCGAGCTGGATTTAGTTTTCAATAAGGATTTTGTGTTTTTCACTTACCAAATAGATAAAGTTTTAACTTTTTTAAATAAGACTATCGAAAATGAATTGGGAATGCCTTCCATCACTTTCAGTTACGATCGAGTAGGTAGGCGCGTTGAAATAGAACATAGACTACCTCCAGATGCTAGGCTATGTTTGTCCTACAGTCTCGCTAGATTTTTAGGTTGGGACAGATCGGATAAGTTGCTGAAAGAGAGTTATTACGACGATGTAAAAGACCATACTAGAGCTACGGCTGAAAGTATTCTCCAGCAATTCAACGACGGGAGTTGGTGGGTGTCCTACGTGACTTTTGTATCTACCATCAACATTTCTTTAACTCCCGGTTACTACAAAACGGGGCACGAAATTGCGAATGCATTGAACCGGGTCATGAGAGAAAGAGTACGCGCCGTTAAATATCCCAAGTTCGAATACGGGGAAGTCGGGGATGTAATGTCCATACGGTTCCAAGCCATTATTTTATCGCCGGATAAAGAGACTACTCCTCTGGAAGTATTAAGCGTGAGTGTTAACAAGGTTTTGGCGAGTAGAATAGGATTTAGAGCCGATCATTTTTTTCATAAATCAGTTGCGTCGCAAATAAAACTTAACTTGGACGGCGGGTTCGATTCACTTTATATTTACAGTGACATAGTGGCGGAGACTCTAGTTGGGGACGTTCTGGCTCCCTTGTTGCGAGTGGTTAGAATCGGAGAAGGGGATATGACGAACGTAATATTTACTAAACCTTACTACAAACCACTCGCGCGTCTTAATTTCGAAACCATTCGGGTCTATATAATGTCGGACATGGGAGTGGCCATTCCATTTAACTCGGGAGAAGTTAGCCTGACACTACACTTTAGACGACGTCCTTAGAAAAAAAAATTATGCGAACCCCTTACCACGGATTAGATCCTCGCGTATGCGTGCAACACTATTGCCCTGGCCAGAGGGGAGGGGCCCCTTATTTTGCCGGGGGACGAATACAAAGAGGCGCGGGGTTCGGGGATTTCTTGAGCGGTATCTTTCGCTCGGCCGTCCCTTTTCTAAAAAGAGGTTTAATGGGGATAGGCCGCTACGCTCTAAGATCCGGAGGAAGGATGCTGGATGATGTCGAGTCTGGGCAATCTATTAAAGAAGCTGCTCGGACGCGCTGGCGGGCCGCTAAAAGCGATGCCGTAGCGGCTGCTACGGGCGGTCAAATGGGAACGGGTCGCAAAAGGAAGAAGAAATGTTGCCAGTCCGGAAGTGGGAAGAAAAAACTACGGCGCCTACAACCTTCCAAAAAAAGAAGAAGCAAACCTAGAAGAAAGGCGGACTTTTTCGATTAAATAAAAAAAAAGTATATAGGCCCATACCGTACTACGTCACCTTTCATTCCTCGTCATCATGTCGTTGAAACCAGACAGAGATTCCGTCCCATGCACCAAGGAAGAACTCGAGCTCTTTACGACACCTCCCGTACAAGTGACCATAAATGACGACACCTTAGTCGAATATCATCCTTTAGCTACATTAAGTGACGGCGCTCCTATCGAATTCGTGGTTCCCGGAGCTGCCGACTGTCTCTTGGATTTGAGTCAGTCTTTTTTACACGTACAATGTAAAATAGTCAAAGGCGTGTCGACGGCTTTAACGGACACCGAAAAAGTCGGCCCTGTAAATCTACTTCTACATTCCCTTTTTTCACAATGCGATTGTACATTAAATGGAAAACAAGTGTCTAATAGCGATAATGGCTATGCATTTCGCTCTTATTTAGAGACTTTACTGACCCACGGCTCCGATGCTAAAGCCGGTCACCTCTCCAGTCAACTATGGCAAGCCGATACTGCCGGTAATTTCGATATTGGAAATCCTGGAGGAAACAACGTTGGTCTTAAAGAACGTACCAAACGTATAAAAGCTAGCAAAATTATAGACTTGTACGGTCGCCCTCACTGCGACCTGTTTCAACAAGATAGACTTTTGTTAAACAATGTAGATTTACGTCTCAAATTAATCCGTAGTAAAGACGCATTCTGTTTAATGAGCAGCGAAACCAACCCGAGCTACCGCGTAAACATCACTAAGGCAACCTTGTTCGTCCGCCGCGTCACACCGTCGCCGGCAGTGTTGGTCGGGTTCACCCAGGCTTTAAAAGACGGTTCCGCAAAGTACCCCGTCCGACGTGTGGAAATTAAGACTTTTACTATACCTCAAGGCAGTTTACAAGGGAACCTCGACAATGCCATTCTAGGAAACATGCCTTCGTTTTGTCTTCTCGGCCTGGTTTCAAATAGCGCCTACAACGGTAGTTATACCAAAAACCCTTACAACTTTGCCCACTACGACGTTAATTATCTCGCTTTGCAAGCCGATGGAAAAACTATTCCCTCTATTCCTTACAAACCGGACTATACAAATTCTTTATACGTCCGAAATTATTACTCACTTTTTCAAGATACCAACAAACTGGTTTCGGGCTCGCCTCCACTCATCCCATATGGCGATTACCCCGAAGGCAATGCGTTGTACGCCTTTGACTTAACTGCCGATAAAAGCCAAGGAGAGTGTCACTATAACCTTATTCGTCAAGGATCTCTCCGCATCGACATTAGTTTCAAAGAAGTCCTGCCGGAAACTATCAATTTAGTGCTTTACATGGTGCATCAATCCGTGCTTGAAATCGATCAATCTAGAAACATTCTATACGAACACTAAAATAATGCAAACCGATCAATTGCGCACCGCAGCTAGCCGCCACAAGAAACTCGGGCCTTTATTCGGAGATGTCTACGCTTCCGATCAACTACCTAGAACAGCCACCCATTCGGCCTACATCGTTAATTTGGACCCCTCTTCCAAACCAGGGAGTCATTGGGTCGCGATCTATTTCGACCACCTCAAGGCGTCCGTTGACTACTTTGACAGCTACGGTCTGAAACCTAAAAACATACACATCCTGCGTTTCCTCGGTAGAAATTCTACCTTCAAACATTATAATCTACACACTTATCAAGGACCATGTAGTACGGTATGCGGCCAATACTGTCTTTATTTTCTGTACCATAGAGCTAATGGTCTCCCCATGACACGTATCCAGCAACATTTTCATCCCATGACGAAGGACTTTAACGACCGCCGCGTCGTTCGCTTCGTAAAAAGACATTTCAAAATTATTACACCTACGCCTTTCGAGAATAAAGAGTGCATTCAGTGCTGTAAACCATTATTATAATTATTGACTGTGGGAGAGAGAAAGAAAAATGCGTTACTGTTGGTTTTTTTTTTTCAAGGGGTCTTAAACCCTCTTAAATGAAAATGTACAGGTCTTAAACCTTTCTTACGATTGCTAAGGGTCTTAACACCCTCTTAAATGAAATGTACAGGTCTTACACCTTTTTTTTTTTTACAATGTGTGATTATTAGAGTCTGCTATTTCTCATAGTGTTGGTTTTTTTTTCTTCATGTTGTAGAATAGGAGTCTTAAACTCGAACTTTTTTTGTTAGGAGTCCTAAACTCAATTACATATTTTGTTCATTTTCCTAGTTCAACCTACACTGTATTATTATTATTTTTTTTTCATGTTGTAGAATAGGAGTCTTAAACTCGGCCTTTTCTGTTTTTTGTTAGTAGAGTCTGTATTTCATATAATAAAATGTTACTTCACGCATCTGCGTGGGGGTTAGTAACTCTGTGTCCGGCTTTATTTATTTTTGTTTCATTCCTCGTCCATACATGTTCTTTTTTGGCCATATCCTTTATTAACGACTCCGATAATCAAACACCTAGTTTTCTACTCGAAACCTAGGCGCTGAACATAATATTGTTTTCGACTACGCGGCATCTTTGTCATGCAATTAGAACCGGCGAAAAAACGTCGGAACCCTCGAACGGCTAACGTTTGGGCATTCCAAATTTGGGTGATGAACACGACACGTCAATGGATGCCATATCCCTTACATGTCGCAGCGGATTACGGGCCTCCTGGTGGTATCACCCGGGTGTCGTCTGGAAGAGTGCGACATTGGAACGAGTCGTATTACATCTTTGTACTTTTACGACTCGCTCCAATGATGCCCCCCTTCCACACGGTAGCTAGACCGTAGACGCGCAATATGGCCTCTCGATATCGTTACTTTACATGCCTCGTTTCTTATTTTTACGTGTATTGGGGCTTATCCCCTCCCGCCGGACGCTCCCGGGGATTCCCTTAAGCCGCCAGTTCTCCCTTCAGAGAACTGCCGGTGAACTTTTAGTTTTTATTTTCCTAGCTGTTATCACTCCGTTTCCTCCAGTCTCCATCCACGTCCTTAAATTCTCAGTCTGAACTACGTTCCGACTTTCGAATTGAAGGCACTATTCCACCTGGCGTCGCTCCGTTATAGCCTATATTATTTTACACATTTTGTATTTCTTACATGACTAATCTCGTGTTTTTTTTTTAGGTGAAGTCTACTCACACCTCTACCCTAGCCTAACCTAACCTACCCTTACCCTACACTTCCTACACACAACTACCGACGACTAGATGAAGGATGCTTCCATCAGGTGGTATTATGTACAACATCTTGTTTTTTGCTTTCTAACACTTTTTTTTACCTTTACAGCCCGAAAAAAAAGAAGGTTCCATACTACGCCTATACTTAAGGTAACCACCAATACATACACTTCTGACTTTTTGATGTTTTATATTCTAGTATTTTTACAGTTTTTTTTTCTTACCTTTTACAGCTCTTTCTCCAGGATGCTCGAAGACCTCCCACATCTGGCTCGCTTCTCCTACTACTTTTTGCGAGGGTTTTTTTTTTATGCCTTTAATAAAAACCGTTGTCTATTCATACCCTGTAATATGTATGTATACATCCTCTTCTAGATTTTATTAAAACTTCATTAAAACACTCTCCGTTCTATCACTTTTACCCATGCATGCACACAAACACACATGCCACGGCTCTTTGCCCACTACCTACCAACCAGCCGGGATGTAGGCTCAA
>JAHWFP010083895.1:0-33747 GCA_023313725.1 Lithobius niger
CCACTGCTCGTGTTCAACGTCACATGTTGTCAGCTTTAAAGGAAAAACCAGTTGATCGAGAGGTAATTAACGTGCAGAATTCACGGCATGCTTTGCGTCATCCAACCATTGTTCCTTACCACCCCCTCCATCCCCAACGCAGAACTCTGGTTTGAATAATTTGCAACTGAATGAAGACAAGGCGTCGGAATCGGAACAGGTTAAGCGTGGACAGGGAGAGGCTTCCAGTATTGGTAATATTTCAAAAAATATTTTTAATGGGGATAATGGAGGCACGGGGAAGAGGCGATTTACGTGTTGGAATTGTGGAGAATGGGATCGTATTTCAAGATTTTGTCCGTATCCTCAGTCCCAGTCTTCCTCTGACCCTTTGTCAAACCAGGGAAACTAGATAACTCTACTGTAAAGGGCCCACCAGTGGAGGAGGTTTTTCCGAGATCCAAAGCTGTAACACCTTGTCTACACCTTGAAATTGGTCCTTAACCGTTGGTCCCTGTTACCATTGGTGAGAGGTTGTATGAAGGAATATGGGACTGTGGATCATGTTTGTCTTTGATGTCAAAAAAAGCTTACGATTCTTTAACTTGTGAGAAGGTTATGAACGACATTAATTTGTCTTTATTTGTGCCAAATGGTGAGAATATGCTATGCTTAGGTTGGTGTATGGTGAATTTTCAGCTTCCAGGTAAAGCTTTGTCTCATGCTTTCATTGTCTGAGAATTTGCCTGTCAATTTAATCTTGGGCACTGATTTGATGCAGAAGGCTAATATTGAGGTGAGCTTTAAGGCGAGTTAATGGTGGTATGGTGACCTTCCGATTTTGAGGTATAAGTTTTTAACTCAGCAGGGGAATGATTCTTTCTGTAATTTTGTTGGTGAAACACCTCGTTGGGAAGTGATCCTCGATAAGGCCCCATCTCCCAGTCATAAAAAGATGAAGTGGCGGCCATCTTTAGAAAGAATCCTAGGGTTTTTAAGGATGAGCCAGGTCATTGTAGGACCATGGAAATGCATATCGAATTGAAAGAAAACAAACAGATCACCACGTCTTTGTTTCCTGTAAAGGCGAAGTTAAAGGTGTTGAATGGTGAGATTGAAAAATTACTTAAAGAAGGGAGGATCAGATAATCTAATTCGCAGAATTCTTCTCCTTGCATCCTCAAGAAGAAGCCTAATGGGGAGTACAGATTCATTTTCGACTACAGATTTCTGAATAGAAATACGGTACCCGATGGATAACCTTAGCCTGTGATAGATTCCTTCCTGGTTGCATTGGGGACGCCTCGCTTTATTACAACCATTGACTTGCGTTCCGCATATCATCAGATCCCTTTGGATGAGGAATCCACCCGTCTCGCAGCCTTCTCTGTCCCAGGAGCCCACTTTGAGCCTCTTTATGTTACGTTTGGACTTCGGAATAGTGGGAAAGTATTCCAGAGAATGACTGACCAACTTCTAAGATCACAGGAATACCCTATATTTAAATATCAAGACGATTTAGCCATTTTTGACGATTTTTTTCCCAATCATCTTGCTAAGATTGAGTTCGTTTTGTGCAAGCTTGATGAGGCTAATCTGACTGTTAATGTTCAGAAATGTATGGTCTGTAAACCGGAAGCACGCATTCTGGGCTTTATCCTGACCAAAGATGGGATTGCATCCGACCCCGATAAAGTCAAGGCGATCGAGGACTCTCACCACCCTTAGAATGTGCGAAAGCTGAGAGGATATCTTGGCCTCTGCAGCTACGCAGAGGATATCTTGGAGAGGATATCTTGTCCTCTTTCTATGTTTGTACGAATTAACTAAGACTGGTAAGAAATGGCATTGGTGGGAGGAACATCAAAAAGCCTTTGAAGTATTACCTTTCACATGCTCCGGTGTTGGCACAACCAGATTTCGATAAACCATTTCTCATTAGGTGTGATGCAAGCTCACATTTTCTTGGTGGTGTGTTGATCCAAGATGGTCCTTAAGGTGAAAGGCCTATAGTGTTTGCTAGCCGGACTTTAAAACCCAATGAAATTAAATTCTCGGCAGTTCAAAGGGAAGCCTTGGTGATTCTTTGGAGTATAGAGCTGTTCAGACCTTATGTTGAGAACACCAAATTTACCGTTGAATCTGATCAAAAATCCTTGACATGGCTACGAAGTGCGAGAGATCCTATGGGAATCTTGGCGAGGTGGGCGCTACGTTTGGCCAGCTTTGATTTCGACATAGTGTATCGTATAGGTACAACTAATGTTATTGATGATTATTTGTCGCATTTACCCAGTGATTTGTTGTTGATTTCATCCCAGTCTATATAATTAATTGAGATCCAGAGATTTCGTGCAGTGCAAGAAAAAGATCCATTCATTTCTTTAGTAAAGCGTCACCTTGTTGACAATGACCATTTCCCGTTAACCAAAGAAGGACGAAAGGCAAGGAGAGAAGGGGTAAAAGCCTCCCTGGCAGATGTAGTAGTAGGGAAGAAGTTTTTCTCTCTTAATGAAGATCGTTTATGTATCCTGGTCCCAAAAGAAGAAAGAATGCGTTTGATCGCCACTGCCCATGATAGCGTCACAGCTGGACACTTTGTTATTTCTAAAACCCTGAAATTGCTACAAAGAAATTACACTTGGTTTGGGATGGTCAAGGATGTCACTAGTTACATCAAGAAGTGGATAACCTGTCAAAAATGCAAGTATTCCAACGTGGGTCGCGGTGGCTTGACAGGCCGAGCCCCCATACCGCAACTTCCCGGCGATGTGATGTGAGTGGATGTTTCCGGCCCTCTACCTCGCGGCAGCAAAGGGAACCGTTTTTTGTTGGTTTGTATGGACACCCTCGCCAAATGGCCCGAATTTTTTTTCGATGAAGAACTCGACCGCAACGACAATCGCAGAGATTCTGGCACGTGAAGTTTTTGCTCGTTATGGTGCTTGTAAACTTTTGGTATCGGATAATGGAAAAAAATTTCGTAAGTTCTATTGTTAAAGCTCTTTGTAAAATCTACAACATCAACCACAGGTGTCTGTCGTACTACTCTCTGAAGGGAAATCCGTCTAAAAGTCTGATTAATACCATCGAGTCTCTGATTCGAACTCGTGCGACTAACCAAAAGAAATGGGATGTCGACCTTCCATTTATAGCAATGGGGTTAAGAGCTTCAGTATGCAAATCGACTGATTTTTCACCAGCCTAGCTGGAATACGGTAGGGAATTGAGTCTCCCACATGAAGTTAATGTTTTGGACAATTTTCCGATGGATAATAAGACTTCTGTTTGGGCTTCAAGCATTTGCAAGAAGCGTCAGGATGCTATTACCCTCGCAAGAAAGAACTTGACGGATAAGCAGGATAGTAACAAGGCAATTTTGGATGATACCAGGAAGGATGTAAACTGTATGGTGGGTCAGATGGTGTTAAGAAAAGCTCATTTCTGCAGAAATAAGATCAAGTCGTTCACTGCAAAATTAGCTGAACGCTGGCAGGAACTATATGTAGTTCAAAAGTTTGTAAATAAATTAACTTATCAGTTAGAAGATCCAAAACCTTGAAAGTGTTGAAGGACACCTATCACAACTCGCAGCTGACGCCTTTTGAACAGTCATTTTTTTTCGTTGTTTTGGTTTCTTTTGTTTTTTCGTGTTGGCAAGATGATGCAGGTGAAAATTAAGTTCTTTTGCTGGTTGGTTTGATGGGTGACTTTCAGTATGTGTTTCTTGCAAAAACACTGAACTGTTTGAGTTTTGAACCGTTTTGCTGGTGGTTGTAACGTATTAACGTTGGTTTGAAGGGACTTGCTCCTTTCATAAATGGTCTTTTGCCTAAACTTTTATGATACTGAAAAACTTGATATAAGGTTTTTGGATTTTTCACTTTGCGATCCATTTTGTTAACTGTGTTCCCTGTTTTGTGTCTTTGAGGTGCCGATGTATTAATTTTTGTGTGTGTGGGTTTGGAAAAGTTTAATGGAAATCTTTTGCGTTGGCTGGGGGGGGGGATCATGTGGTATTTTTATTGCCATCTTGTGATGCTGTGGGTATGATCAATCCCATTTGCCGCTCCGACCCTGGCTTTCTAAGTGATTTCGGATGGTTGGGCGCTTCATACTCACGTGATGCCTTCGTTTTTTTTTTGCACCCATGCTTTGTTCTGGGATTGTCCTCAATTGGCCTTGGATGGATTGTGACTTTTTTTTGTAATTATGTGTTTTGTGGTAAGTTTTTTAACGTGTTCAGCTATTTCAATGTTTAAAAAAAAATGTGTAACTTCTCTTCAAGTGGTGAAGTTGCTTTTCAAATTTTGTAAAATATTTTTTTCCTTTTATGTAAATTTAGCTTAAGCTTATAAATATGCCTTGTCTGATAAAGAATGACGAAACTGGCTGAGCATCTAGATTGTCTCGTCTGTTGACGTGCAGGTGAGAGACGACGAAACCTAAGTGACGTTGGTGGTTGACGTGACGTATGTCTTTCCGTAGTGCGATTTGGAGGCAGGTGCACGTCTCCCATGATTTGTCCTGCTGGTGGCTTCCCATCTTAAGTTCCGCGTGGCTTTTTCACATTTCTAGAGGTCATTTCTTTTTGACTAAGGTGAGCAAAGGTTCTTGTGTTTATGCAGCCAATTTGTTAATGAAAAGCCAATTAATGCAGTCCATACAGCTTAAAGATATGGTGGATAAGATGTGTGGAAATATTTTTTTAATAAGGCTTTTTGTAGAGGCGAAAAGGGAAGAAACTATCGTATCCATTTTTAAAATTAGGCCACTGAATGAATTCTTTGAAAATAAAGAATTGCGGTAAAAGCCATTCCATTTAAAAAGTTGACTTTTATCATGGTTTTATTCACGAGTGCATTGCGTTGGCGATTTTAGAGAGCCCGTGCGTCGTTCCTGCGGATTGACATTTTTAATCTTTTAACACGTATGTCTTCCGATATTACAAAAGCAATTATTGGAGATTTAATTGGAGTGCTGCAATAATCAATGTTTATTCCATGTTTGAGCCAGTGATAGTTGTTCTGGATTTCGCTGTAACAAAGAGGAAGCCATTTTTACGTGTTGAAGTAATCCTGCAAAAATATTACCCGCTGCGTGTCCGATCCAATGCGTGGAATCAAGGTGATAATGCCATCAGACACTCAACAAAATAGTCAAAGTTTGGATCCCTTAGAGACCTAACAAAGACCAGCAGTAAGACTTGCAGTTTTAATGCCAAATCCCAGTAAGAAAATTTTGGACACTTTTCTGACATAACAGAAATCCATTCGTTAAATGGATGTGGCTGTTGTTCTCCATTCATGACCTGGTTGTAGCATCATACGACCTTAATGATGTAGATGACAAAATTTATGAGTCACACATGAATATGTTTGTTTTATCGAATCCGTGTACTTCCTTGCTGTTTTACGTGAAAATTAACCAACACTTAACTTCTTGACGACCAATCGTTGAGGCAACAATGCTAAAATTGACAGGTATTGTACTTTTATCAGCAAAAGAAACCCTTTTAGCCGGCCTGGCTGGGGGCTGGCAAAATGTTCTTTTTTTTCGATACAAAAGCTGCGAAGCAGGCGATTTGTGCTGCTCACCTGCCAGTCCACATCAATATTATTCTAGCCTAGACACGGGAAGAGGCCAATGATGGAAATTTTTGCGTTAAGGCAAGCAACATGGATGAAAGTTGCAACATCACCAGGTGTTTTCTAATAATATTAGATGAGTTCTGATAGATATTGTTTAATCACACCAGCGCAAATCACGAAAGTACTGCTAAGATTACTGACTATAAGAATTTCTGGTAGCTTCTTACTTAGGTTTTATACCTTGACTCTGGGAAAGTCCATGTTCTTAGGTAACTGTGTTTGCCACCCCTTAGATAACACACATTAGAATCTCGAATGATGGTTGAATGGTTGAATGGTGCCGCAATTTTATCCGGCCACACCTCCTTAGCAGTTTTGTCTTTTTGTATGCCCGGGGTGTGAAATGATTCTGCCTTAGCCTCATCTAAATTTCTTTGATCGTACAGTTGTAAGTTAACAATAAACTGGGCGTAGGCCCATCTGTTTAGTCGAAGCTTGTGTTTAAGAGTGGTGAAGAGCCAATGACTGTCAAGGCTAGAGCTTTTATCGTTGTCGAGGCCTTATAGGATGGTTGGAGAGGAGGAAGTTTCACGGTCGAGAGTCACCTCTGGTTCAGTATTGGTTTCGGTGGCTTGGTTTGAAGGGGTGTTAAGAACCGTACGTTTAGGGTACCCGGATGGGGGAGGAAGGAATTCTTCGTAGTGGTCCAGGGATCGTGGTGTGGCGGCAACAAAGTTTTCCGGAGGGGGTTCAAAAAAAGGATTAGTTGGGTGTTCACCCCCCACAGGGGAGGAGGAGCTCTCTTCCTGGTGGGAGGGTGAGGAGGTGGGAGACGAAACGACGACGTCCATGTCTTGAGGTGCTGATACTATGTCAGGTAATCGGCGTGACATGGAATTGTGGTTGTTGGTATGAAGTGGGAGCCCTTGTAGAACCGTAGGTGATGAATTATCTTCATTTAGGGAGGAAGTCAAAGAATCAGATGAGTGGATGACTGGTGATAATAACCAGGAAGCTTGGGAAGCCGGGGTTGAAAGCGTGGATGGCGCTAGGAGAGATTGTCCTGGAGTTATTGGTGGGGAGGCATTCGGTGCTTTCCCTAATAGTGATGGTTTCGGATTGGGTGTGGAGTTTTTTATGACCGAAACGAGCAAAGGAAAGGCGTTAGAAGAAAGTTTGACCTTCTTTGCAGGAGAATGTGGTGACTGGTCGGGCACCTTCGTAGGTGGTAGGACCTGTGGTTTAAGAAGTGCATGAGCACGTTCCAGTCGCTGCTTCTTCCTCTTGGCTGCGGTTAGGTGGGTCGCCGCAATTATTCTCCATTGTGCGAGGGAAACCGAAACACAGATTTTGCGTGGGGCCGTGTAATAGTCGAAGCGTCTGTGGAATTGGCAGACGTTCGTGTGTAGGTCGAGCCTATCCTTTCTTTTGATTCCTGGGCGGGAACAGCTTCTTGGATCGTCAATTATCGGAATTCTTCCCATGAACGAAGCTTCAATGTCGGTGAAGGTTTTAGCGTAGCACACTTTAACCATCTTGATGTAGGGATGCACTTGAGTTGGGAAAAACCAATGACTACGTTGAACAGACGGGCGCTGTTGAAGGCGGGAAAGGAGAGAAACGGAAGCGGAAGAGGCGTTGAAAGTGAGGCTCACGGCTTCCCGGAAGAAAGACAGATGAAGCGTGAAGGGCAGGAACGCAATAGTGGCCCGCTTCGGGCGGATGGGATGGCCTTTCGCGCCAGGAAGTCATAGCCGGTGATGCAGGAAGTCGCGGTAGTGGAGACGACAAGGAAGAGGTCATATGGATTGTCGCGAAAGGTGTTCTTAGGTCAATTTACTTCAGTGGAATGTGGAGGGTTACGCTCTGTCTTGTGTTTTTTGTTTTTTTAAAACATTTGGCGAAACTGTGTTTTGGCCCTGACAGAGGGTGAAATATTCCCGGGAGACTATCGGAGGGAGCCACGTCGAATTCTTTTCCAGCAAGAAGATCGTGAGGTGGGGAGAAGGCATCCATTGGGTAAATAGCGAAAGCAAGCTGATTCCATTTCGGCTGACGGCAAGGTCACGACGGGAGCAGGGGAGTTAGGCGTTGGTTGGTGGGGTGGAGGCCACCGTCCCCCTGGGGAGCAAATAAAAGCAGGAAACCGTGTTCGTGATGAGAGCAATCCTTCGTTGTGATTGAAGGCTGAAGTCGGTGGAATGTACAGCATGGAACTGGTAAGGAAGGGACAGGATATTGAGGCAACACGGCGACCGGTGTAGGGAACGATGAGCCATTTGGAGCATGTCGCGAAAGCGACGTAGAAGGCCAGTGGAGTGTGGTTGGAGTAGACTTCCATTCGCTAAAGAGGTGAAATAAAGGCTGATTGTAGGTGTCACGTCGTGAAGGAAGAGCATGCTTGTCTTGATCAGAAGTGGGTAATGCGGCAAAAGACGGTTGCTAGGTGGACGAAAGGAGAAGGCTAGAGGCAGGTACCACAAGGCGGATGGCTAGCAGGTTCCTGAACATCAAGGAAGAGCCAACGGTGGTGTACGAATCTAATGATTAGGCCAGAGTCGCGACCCGGGTTAGGGGTCGCGTGTAGCAGGTGGTTGATGAAAAGGCCTGAAGCAGTGGGTCAACTCGGGAGAGGTGGGCGGAGCCACAGTGGATTTAGGTTGCATGAGGAAGATGTCGCGAAAGGGCGACATGGGCGAGCCGGCAGAGGGATGACAGTGGCGGCGAACAGATGGGAGGAACGAACTGCTCGGTGGGGACAGTGGAGCAGTGGGTTCCAATGACGTAAGCTGGAAGAAGAAGGCCAAAGATCGTTTACTCGGATATGGACGGGCGAGGTTGACAGGTGGGGCATCTGCAGTGAAGTAAGCGGGGGACCTCTGACGTGAAGGCACTAGTGAGGAGATGTCGTGAAAGGGCGGCTCAATAGGAAGGGAACTCGGTTCATGACGACGTGCCTTCAGAAGAAGTGAACACAACCGGGAGACAACAGTAGGGAGAGATACCATGAGTTCATCTACACGAAAGCATGTGTCAGGAAGGGGCGATGTTGGTAGCCGAGTCGAGTGATGCGGACGGTCTGGTGGGTGGTTCAGCTGACAGTAGTGGGTCGTTCCAGGGAGACAACGGGAGGGAGCCACGATGACTTCATTTCCCACGGAGGAAGGAACCTTGAAGGAGCAGGGAAAAGGCCGAAGCGAGTCGAAACTGGTGTTGGCAACGTCTATCAGAGGACGGAGGAAAAGAAGGGACGGCAGCAGCTGTCGTTACAACCAGTGGTACAATCCCGGGTAACGACGGGAAGGGCCACGATGATTTCCGATTCCACGTAGTGAGATGTTGCGAAGGACGGACAGGACAGTGGAGAGAGGAGGTTGTTCAGGTGGGCATTCTTGCTGGCCAAAAGTGGGTCAAACCCGGGAGGCAACCGGAAAGGGCTACAATGACTTCTAATCCCACGTAGAGAGATGTCGTGAAGGACAGGCAGGGCCGTGGAGAGAATAGGGGCGCTACAGGTCTGCATGCCGGACGAGAATAGATCAGTACCGGGGACAACAGAAAGGGGCCATGATGACTTCCATTTCCCCGAAGAGGGATGTCGCGAAAGGTGGACTAGGCTGCAGGGAAGATGCAGGTGTCGGATAAAAGTGGGTCGACCCGGGAGACAACGGGAGGGAGCCACAGCGACTACATTTCCCACGAGGCGGGCTTGTCGCGAAAGAAGAAGGAACGAAAATGAAGAGCAAGGATACGGAGCTGGCATGCGGCTTGAGACAAAGAGATGACATCCACTTGGCTACCATCTCTTATATAGGTTGGACCGCACATGCGCGGTAGGGTACGGAGGCGGCCGTTGATCTATGAAATCTCAACTCAAGGATGCGTGGATGCATCGTTGAGGCAACAATGCTAAAATTGACAGGTATTGTACTTTTTCACAGCATAAAGAAAATATAATTTTGTTTCCATTGATAAAGCTTTTGTGATGCCCCTACTTAGATGGCACGTGATCGTAACCACCGCACTAAGAGAGGCAAATCTGTGCTTCAAATTGGATAATCTGCATTCACGTAAGGAAAACTAACTGAGCCTGACGGTAATATTTCCAGCATGACTAGTCAGCTTCATCCATAGTACAATGATAACCTTGTTTGTACTGTTTTTAATGCACGTAGTATTGTTAGAAATTTAGGTAGTTTTAAGGAGTTGGTTGGTCGGGATTGTTACGATGTTATCTTCGTTATTGCGACGTGGTTGTTTGAGGGGTATTCGGATGCCATGTTGGTTGATGTGAACAAGTATACTGTGATTCAACGAGATCAAGAAATTAGGGGCGGTGGTCTGTTGATCATCAATCGCTTGGAGTTACCTTTTGTAGTCGTAGATTTCGCGAGTGGGGTCGAAGTGATTGTTTCCTAATCCCTAATGGAAGACTAACCATTACATTTTGCTATTTGCCAGACGGTCAGGATGACGTTGAGATTTTGAACATGTGCACCGTAATGACTCCTATAACATTAATCGCTCGTATTTCATTTTGGGGAATTTCAAGCTTTAGGCTGTGGTCTGGAATCGAAATTGGCCAGCCGACATAGACCATCGATTTTCTGAAGCGTATTGCACTGGGCTTAACCCAGTTAGTTGATGAACCAACATGTGGAAACAATATACTGGATGACATCTTTTGTAACGATGAGTGCCTTATTTATAACCTTCTGTGGATGATCACATAGGAAACAGTGATCATTGTGGTATTTCAATATGTCAACTAGTGACCACAAGGGAAATTGCTATCATTGTGCGGCTTTTTTTAATGTTAATAAGGCAAATTGTGGCTTGGAAACTGATTGTTAGCCAAGAGGTAGGATTGGGGCCGGTAGGATTTATTTTGCCAAACTTAAGGAATCAATTGCAACGACTAACTGAGTTGTTTTCAGGAGGTGTTAATCGACCGTGCTAAAATCTTTGTAAAGCAATTTTGAGCCCCAGCAACGGTTCGTGTGAAAGAATTCCAAGGTATATTATTAAATTATGAAGAGCAAAACTTAATTTTTGGAAGCGTTAAAATCCGACCCGACTCAATCTCTACTTGCTAAGTATAATCATTCGCCAAAGTTGTACTCTAACATGGTTGAGACAGGATTCTCCAGAATAGAATCAAATTTTAAACAAGACGGAAATCAAGCTGCCTTCCTTGGATTTTACCGCAAAAAAACAACATCACACACGCTGACTCCGTTCAAAGTTGGAAACGTTTTTATAACAAATAAGCTCGAGAATGCAGAGACCCTGAGTAAGATCTTTAATAATGTATGGATAATGGGGAGACATGTTCTCCATCTGGACCTTCCTTCTCACAGGCTGATCATTGTTCGGAAGTAAGTTTCCCTCAATCTACTATTGTTAGGCTTATCACTATCCCTAAGCTTAGCCGCTCTTCTGGTCCTGATGGATTTTCTGCTTTTTTATTTAAGCAGATTGCACTGGAAATTAGTTATCCACTTTCTAAGCTGTTTACCCTTTCCTTTGGTCAAAATCAGTTACCACCAATGGGGCATATGGCAATTACTGTACCAGTCCTTAAGAAGGATATGCATTGGATCTGGCTAACTATAGACCTACAACCTTAACCAGTGTTGTTTGTAAATTAATGGAAGTACTCTATTCTAAATTATGATCAATTTGGAACCAAAAAGGTGTGCCATGCACTTATTACTAGCGGTCCTCGACCGTTGGACTTATGCGCTGGATATTGGAATCCCATCCGATACCATCCATTTTTATTTTAAAAAGGTGTTTGAATAGGTGGTTCACCACAAACTGATCCTTAAATAACGGCGTGTGATGTTGAGAAAAATTTGTAGAATTGGCTGTCTTCCTTCCTTCATGGTCGTTCGCAGAGAGTCAAGGTTGAGAACGCACTCTCCTCTAGTGTTTGTATACCCTGTGGAGTACCCCAGGGATCGATTTGAACGATTTAAAATTCCTAAATGAGGACACCTTTGGTTACAAGTTTGTTGAGGATCGGCACCCCAATTTTTAATCCCTATAGCACGCCGAACCTTGAGTTGGAAATCAAAAATGTTTTGGCTCGTCTTTAACTTGGTAACTTTAATTATCAATGGGCAAATGCCTTTCTTTTCAAGTTGCGGTGCATAATGGTCTTCATCATTCTCAGATAGGAAACCAAACCTTGACCTCGGTGGACGAAGTGCGTGATCAGGGTTGTGGTTCACTGATGACTTAAGACCATCACTGCATTACCAGAAAATTTGTTCTGCAGCCTTTCGTCGTCTTGCTTTTGTGAACTGATACTTCACTTCTGGAAACATTGCAACCAAGGTTTGGGCATTTAAGGTTTTGTTCACCCAATCCTTGAGTATGCAATCCTGGTTTGGTCCCAGTACTTGCTTGGCGACGTTGATTTAGTGGAGTCTGTCTAGCGCCATTTTATGAAGCATTTGCCTGACATGCGGGAGTTAACCAACACGAAAGCATGGTGAAGACGGGACTCAAGCTTATAGAACTTCACCGGCTTAGATTTGATCTTGAGCTAACCTATAGAATTGTTCGTGGTTTGAACGCTGTCGATTTGCTCTTTTTCGATTTCTCTCCCAATTCCCATTTTACTCGTGATCATGGTTGGAAGTTGACTGTTCACGGATCATGCCTCGACTGTCGTTAAAACTTCTTTGCTGTTTCTTTCCCAGTCTGGAACTCGTTAAGTAACAACACGGTTAACATGTGCACAGTGACTGGTTTCTACAAAATGCTGATGACCGAGCCATTATCTGGCTTTTTAAAACGACCTTAAATCCAAATTTTGTGGGCCATTGTGTGTTT
Source organism: Lithobius niger (assembly GCA_023313725.1). Taxonomy (NCBI): domain Eukaryota; kingdom Metazoa; phylum Arthropoda; class Chilopoda; order Lithobiomorpha; family Lithobiidae; genus Lithobius; species Lithobius niger. The sequence goes on from JAHWFP010083895.1 coordinate 12,414, forward strand.
TAATTTTGGACCCGGTATCAGTGGCTCACAGCTCTTATTGTACCCCTCCGCCCATTGGCGGCAAACATGCATATTATTAAGCTATTATTTAAATTGTTCCATTATTAAACCTAATTAAAAAGAAAAGTGTTAACAGGCTAGGTGTCAGTAAGTGTTTACAGTGCTGTAAAACGTTCACGCTTTCATAGCCCATTCACTTCTATAAGGAAAACTAGCATCGTACCCGGCTTCGCTCGTGGATTTGTTTGACCCGTGGTTGTTTCCCAGTATTTGCTCGATGCTGCCTGATTGTTCACTGCACCAGTCAATTTTTCTTTGTCTAACACTCCCCCTTTCCGTCAATCCTCTCCCTCCGCAAAGCTATGTCATAATCAAATAGTGGGTTTAACATAAGAACTGCCCCACCAACAGGCATTCCCCGTTCAGGTCCCTCCCCACTCCCAGTAGCGTGCGAAAAATAACTGTCCTTCGTACATGACGTCATTTAAGACATGACTTTGCGATGATCGCGCAGAGCGAATTGTTAGTCGAGGCAACAGTGTGCCAATTTCAACTTCTTTTCAGGGCAACAACGTCCCAGTTTCAACTTCAAGCCAAAGAACTGACACACTTGCACGTTTTCATTGTTCCCCTTCCTGGGGTCGTTGTAGTTGCTTTATTTCTGCTATGAGACTTTGGTTTATAATGTAAGATAAACAAATTTCTTAGCGAATATTGAGTGACAATATGGGAATTCTATTATTTTACGGTGGTTTGGTCGTTTGGGTAATTTTAGAGGAAAAGTAGGTGATTTCCCCCACTCTGTAACCACCAAAGTCCATGCGTTATGCAAATTTCTAGGCAACTACGGAGTCTATACACATTTTTGTCCACCATTACGATTTAGATTTACAATTTTAAATCCTAGTAGTCCAAATGTATTTAGAGTACAAAAATGGATTCTCTGACCTCTAATTCCACAAAAAGCATGTGCGACAAAGCTTTAAAGGCAATTTAGAACCAAAGTTATTGCGTCAATGGTAGCCGTTTTGCGTGGTAGCTGCTTTGTTTTTGGGCACCCATTGCCCAAAAAGTGGCTGTTCTTACCCTTTTAAGAGCACAATTGTATATAAAATCTGTCTCAGAACAAAGTCGCCACCATTTCCGTAATGAGCAGGGCCGGAGGCCAGACTAAATAGTGCAAAATTACATACTTTGTAGGCCTATGCTTTGATAAGGTTTGTGTGAATCTTGTATTTGGTCATGGTACACAGATTTTATTTTTATTGAAGGTCTCAAACCAGTTGTCTCATACCTATTTCCCATGCTAACCAGAAGGCAATTTTGATTAGTTTACTAAGTAGAGTCAACTTACTTCTTGCCACAAACCTGAGATATTTACTTCTGGAACCGAGTATAAAGTAAAGACATCAATGTCACATATGTCTGAAATGTTGTGCGTGTCCTTGTACGTCTTCATCAGTTTTGCGTTTTGTGGAGTAGCAGAAAAACAATAAAGCAGAGGGAACTGAACTTTCGTGTTCACTGTAACCGTGTAAATGGAAATTGTTGGTTTGCTCAAAAAGTATATTATCTTTGTCACACAAAGAAGTAAACAAGCTGCGCCACACAGTGAGTATGATAGCATCTTAGGAAACTGCATAGCTCTTGGCTCTGAGTTAAATGAAGTTTCTGTCAGTTGGGTTTTTTTGTGTACTTGCAAAACCTTTCGGAAAATTGGATCACTTTTACTAAACTGTATTCTTCTTGATTTTGTTAAGTTCCCGTAACTTGTGTATATCAAGTCAAAAGTCGACATAACTGAGAGGCCAAGATACAAACCGACGTTACCGCCAATATCGCATAACAATGCAACAAAGTCGTAAGAAAATCGTTCGGAGAGTATGGTCTCGAAATTGCTCGCAAAATAAAATGTAAAGGAAGTGTAACTCATCACAGAATAAGACTGGGAGCTTTTAGTGTAGTAAATACGTTGATAACATTTGGTGTTGCATTGAGTAACGTTGACTCCACACAATGTTTCAAAATCTGCAGATATTTGGAAACGTGTTTTCAGTGATGATGTACATGCCGGAAGGTCCATCACGGAGGGGTAGTATGGAAACCTGAAACAAAACACTATTATCAGTAAGAACCATACATTGCAGAAATGTTACTAGCAACATACACCTAAATTTGGTTTGGAAAAGAAGAATAAGAAGATTAATAATAAGAAAAAGATGAAGTTGATTTTTAATGCTTTAAAAACATAACCGCGCATATCGACGACCTACAGATTTAAGAGCCCAGATTAATATATTGAAAATGACTAATAAGAAATATGAAAAAATATATACGTAATTATTAATTACGTAATAGTGCAATGGAGATATATGAGTGAAAACCTAGGTTTTTTAAAAAACCAGATTAAATACAGAAAAATTACTTCAGTAAGCAATACGAAAAATATTATATATAATTATTAATTGCACTGTACTGCAATCGCACTGGAAAATATAAAAGCCAAAGAATGTAGAGGGTACTAACAGCCTGGTTGGCAGGATCCATCATAACGATAAGATGGACATAGTTAATTTGAAAAATATTTTCTGGAATAGCGAATAAGCATATTGTTGAACAGTTATTTGGAGCATCATAATGGAGGATTGGGGTTTCATGCTGCATTTGGCTACATGACAGATTATAACAGCAGTATGGGTATACCTAAAGCCAGAATTTGGGTGTCCAATCATTTCATCACAAACCTGTTCGTCACATCCACATTCGTCACGAAATCGTCACACACTATTCTTCACACTCTAATCGTCACACTTATTTTGTCATAACTTCAGTTTGTCGCTCCAACTGCACGTCACATGCTGTTTGTCACACACTGCTGGTCACACCCATTTTGTTACTCGATCAATTCATCACTTCAACTACAGGTCAGACACTATTCGCCACACACTACTCGTCATGCCTTCAATTCGTCACTCCAAGAATGCGTCACACACTATTTGTCACATACTACTGGTCATACTTATTTCATCACTCATTCAGTTCGTCACAGCAACTATGAGTCACTTACTATCTGCCACATCCTGCTAGTCACGGTAATTTCATCACTGATTCAAATTTGTCACTCCAACTATATGTCACATAATATTCGCCACACTCTACACCTCACATCTAATTCGTCACTCATTCATTTCGGCAAACCAACTGAACGTGGCATACTACTCGTCCAAACAAATTTTAGATATTAAAAAAAATATTCAACGAATTATTTATGAAACAAAAAGCATCTGTAGTGCTACTTGTAGTACAATGGTGTAAGGAAACAGTTAAGGAAAATGCGGTGAAAGATGACACATTTTTTATAAATTCATTTAATGGCATCAACCATTTGAATCATTCATTCATGGCAATTACTCATGAATGATGTTTAGCTTTTCGTGTTTTGTGAACTGAGTTCCATTTTTATGCGTTTAAAAGTTGTGTTATTCAGTACCGAAAATTCGGTATTTGGAGTACCAGTGACTAACTAGGCTAGTAGCCAGATATTTGCTAGTTGCACAAAGCCAATTATATTTTGAGTCAATTCCCAAAATTATACTAAACTATTACCAACTCCAAAGTTGAGTATAAGGAAACGCGATTGATCTTGCCATATGCGGAAAAAAGCAGATAAAAAATCCTGGAAAAACGCTGATGGAAAAGAAGTTGTGGAAGACAGACGCAGAAAAATGCTGATTTAAGCAAAAAGTCGATGGACAGAATCCTCGGAAAAAAAAACCCGAGAAAAGCAAAAGGAAAAAAGCTGATGAAAAAAAAAAGAAAGAGCCTATGGGGAAATAAACGCGATCAAAATCTGGTAGAAAATTTAAAAAAAAAACACTGCCTAAATGTAGTAATTAATGCATGCATTCATCATTCATTAGGAGAAGGCTGCTCGATCAAGGTTAACTTAATCACCATTTGGAACCAGTCAAGAAAACTCCCAAGTTTCATTCCTCCGAAAAACCTAACTCGAGAAGTGGTGTTGGAATGGGTTGTCCTAAGTTTCGTCGGGAAAAACATGTTTTTTTTTTCTTTTCAAACTTTTTTCCGGCCTATTTCGATATTTCTCTGTACAAATGAGTTTTCAGGATTGTGTTGCTCCTTCCCCTCCTCCAACACCAAAAATAAAATGAATACGGTGTATAAAAACAAGAAGAAATTAGTTCTGGCAGAAGCGAATGAAGCATGTTACGTGAAGCATGCCTTTATGTTCAGAATAACAGCGGTGGCTTGCCTTCCTGGTATTAGAATGCCAGATGTTGAGCCGGACGTGCTGATAGTGTTTCTTGCCAACGACATTATTGTTGCACACAAACATAAGTAATATTTCGGTGGTGTTTTTGTAAATTTACCACCAGATTTTTTTTCCCATCGACCTTTTATCTATTATTATTTGGGGGGGTTACCCCCCTCCCCGGCTTTATTTTTGGTCAGCTGTTTTTCCCGTGGCTATTTCCTCCACAGTCGGTGCCAATGAAAAAATTTATTTAAAAATGTGTCAAATACGAAGCATTCATAACAGTTTTCATAACTGTTTTCTTACGCCGTTGTGCTATAAAGTAACTCTATAGATGTGTTTAGTTTCATAAATATTTTTTTTTGTATATTGTGTTATTACTGCAATTTCTGGAAAACATGTATGTGAAGTAGAGTTGATGTGACGAACTTAATTAGTGACGAATTGGGCGTGACGAGAAGTTTGTGACGAAAAGTTTGTGATGTGTTGAATTGGGAGCGTCGAATTGAAGTAGTGATGAATTGAGCGTGACGTGTAGTGAATGACGAATAGTAGGTGACGAATAGTTGCAGTGACAAACTGAATGAGTGAAGAAATGAGTGTGAAGAAATGAGTGCGACGAGCAGTGTGAGACGAATAGCATGTGACGTATAGTCGGAGTGACCAGCTGAAGCAATGACGAAATAAGCGTGACGATTTGTTTGTGACGAATAGCATGTGACGAATTGAATGTGACGAAAGTGGACGTGGTGGAAAGGTTTGTGACGAAATGTGTAGGAACCAGAATTTCGTGCAATCAAACTATGACTACGTTATACATTATAAAAAATCTATAAAATTCAAGATTAACATTTGTGTAATTTACAAGTTAAAAATCTTAATAACATTGGCATTGTAGTTATTAAGCCAAGATATTAATAAGTTTCAACCAAAACGGTTTTCTTTCCCTGCATGGAGGACTCAGCAGACCTGTTTAAAATACACTACAACCGTAATTTTGCATAATTGGCGTGTTGTTTTACATGGATAAATACAAGACTTGATTTACAATTTGTTGTGCTCTGCCAAATGGTTTTGCTGATGGTGGCTACCTGGTTGCAGTTTGCTGACTAGGGGCAGAAAATGGCCAAAAATTATACAAAACCTTTTGTTAAATATCTGAGTTCCTGTTTTTCTTTATTCCTAATTTTGTAAATTTGTCCAAAGATGATCATATTGAAGAACTTGCCTCCTTTCGCACCTTCACACTCATTCATTAACAAAATTAAAGAACTTTGCGTTGTACTTGCAGTCTCGTGAAACTGACTTTGCAAATATATGTTTTTATAATTTTTTTCTTCCAACTCATCCCCAACCTATTTCTAACACTGCAGAAAACAGGTAATTAAACAATTTTCCCCCATTATTTTTCCCAACAACAAAATTACTTCCTATTGAAAACTTGCATATAGAGAAAAGTATTAAGAATACCTCGGCCCTTTATCCCTGCACGTTGAATTTATGAAAATTATTTAAGGTTGATGGGAGAGTTCAGTGAATGCATTTCTTTTATGTGCCTACAACACTGATTAATTTTGTAGAAGTTTAAAAATCTACCACAGCAAACTTGAAGATTTCATTATGTGTTACCACTTCTGTGTTTTCATAGAAATTTTTTTCATTTTTGATAAACACATTTTCCATCAGCTATGTTATAGATTGTTTATATTAAGGAAAATTGGAAATTAGCCAATAGCGAAAATTATACACATCGTGTATGATTTTCGCTATTGGGTAATTTCCAAGTTTCCTTAATATTATTTTCAGAAATTTATGTCTATTTAGATTGTTTATGTCATCTACTCTATCTATTAACACTTTTGTGACCTTACCACTTCAAAATACACTAGTTCGATGAGCAGGACGGATGGCCACGATTGCTTACGTGAGAGGGTATACATTCAGCCATCTGATGTCGCATGGATCGCATTTTGCAGCCAGTCAGAAACCAGCAATGGACGCAGGTTCGACGTATTGGTGAAGCCCCGGAGAAAGTTGAAGGATTGTGAGGCAAGGAAAAAGTAGATTAGACAAAGCCAGTAAGAAAAAAGCTTACGCAGTAGAAACGGAAGTACAGAGGGAAGATAAGTTAAAGAAAAAAGCCGCTAGTGCAAGTAAATTCTGTGTGCAGGAAAGAGAAGTGCAGAGAGAAGATAGGTTAAAGAAAAAAGCTGCTAGTAAAAGAAAAGCTCAAGCTCGAGTAACAGATAAGCAAAGAGTGGCTAGACTAGAGGCAAAAGCCGGTAATAAAAGAAAAGCTCAAGCTGGGGAAACAAAGAGCAAAGAGTGGCTCAATTAGCGAAAAAAGCCGCTTATAAAAGAAAAATTCTAGAAAACGTAACGAAGGATGAAAGAAAAATTAGACTCGGGAAAAGACAAGCTCATTGGCCAGATAACGATGATCTGGAAACTACGTGGATTAGGCCTACTGGGGAAACCACGTTAAAAAAACGTGCCGTATGTTTCACCTCCTGTGTGATGTGGAAAGAGGCAATATTACCATAACCTCGTTATCATACTTTTGAAAAGTAGTCCGATTTTGAAACTCCGTCATTTTCACCCTTTGAAACATTCGAGAGAATTCTCACAAACTCGTAAGGAATTTCCACCCTCAGACAAAATCGGAAATCGAAACTAGAAACAGGAAGAGGAAGGCCAACCATCTTCTAAAATGATGTCACTTCTGGTTTGCATGGGCGCCACCATCTTGGAAAAATAACGTCACTTCCGGTTCGCATGTGTTACACCATTTTGGAAAATAGCAGCACTTCTGGTTCGCATGGCTGCCTCTTGGAGGTGTCAAAAGACTGAGAAAAGGTATCAAAAACCCATTCCCACCCACCGACAGATTGAAGAAAAGAGGCCGCCATCTTGGATGATGTCACTTCCGGTTCGCATGGATGCTACCATCTTGGAAAATGGCCGCACTTCAGGTTGACGTGGGCGCTACCATCTCGGATGGCGACACGTCCGGTAAACCTGAATTGGGAGAGATTTCGTTGAGTGAGGTAGGTTTACTTGAGAGGGAGATTTTTTTTTTAATATTTTTTAAATATTTCCAGAGTGTGAGCACATAACCACTACAAAGCCATGGCTCGTGTGTGGTGGGCTTTTTGTTCATAAAAAACTACAAAATCATCATATCTAAAAAAAACTAATATAAAGAGAATTGGCAAAATACTGATAATACTTTGATTAAAATGTAACTAATAAAATAAATTCTTAATACATATTACAAGGAACATATGACATGTTTTAAATACAGATGCAAACCTCTTTATGTTGCTTTTTGGACTTATATGTCAGATTGCCTGAGCGGCGAATCGAACCCAGGACCTTTGGAACCAAAGGCCGAGGTCCTACCGCTGAGCCATACTGACACGGCCAAAAAGAAACGTGAGACTTTGGCTTTCTCGTCTTATTACAAGGAACATGGGCATATATAACAGAATAGAAATGGTAATATAAAAATAAAAATCACAATACCGAAATTTTTTTTCGTAGTCCCCTTTTTCTTTTCCTTTAAATAATATTCAATATTTTAATTTAAATAATAATAAATAAATAAATAAGAATTTGACAAATAATGATCAGCAGAGCAGAAGGGCCAGGGCCACTGACACCGATCCTGCAGAAAAGAAACAGGGGGAAATGTCAAGGTCAGAAATTTCGTTTTAAAAACTTGTCAAGTGGATGCTCATCTGCTTATTTGTTATTACCCAGCTCTGTACTTTCCTTTTTAACTCCCCATTTTTTCAATTCTTCACATTTCTATATTAACGTTTTAAAAAAAATTCTGAAACATAATAGTCTTTAAGTTTGCTTCCAAAATTAGTCTGTACCATTGCTGGCTTAATATGTGTTGTTTTTGTGTTATATTGCTTCTTGCTAATTATTTCGTCTCTTTTCATCTTCATTAAATAGAAATTCTTTACGATTATCTTATAATTTCGCAATGAGTGAGGTAGGTTTACTTGAGTGGGAGAGATTTCCTTGAGTGGGGCAAGTTTACTTCAGAGGGAGAGATTTCCTTGAGTGGGTAAGTTTACTTGAGTGGGAGGTTTCCTTGAGTGAGGGAGGATTACTTGAGGGTTTACTGCCTTGCATGACTTCATGTGATTTTTCTGTGCGACGATCTGGGGTGTGTGGCTGTGACTTCCTTTCTTACTTTCTTTCTTACTTGACTGGGAGGTTGTTAATTCGTCAGCAGCATGCTCCTGAAACGAGGGAGGATTACTTGAGGGGTTACTGATTTACGTGACTTCATGTGACTTCCTGTACAGCGGGGGTATGGGGAGTGAATGAGTCTTCATATTGTATTTTACCACTACTGATGCCACGCCAACACTACGAGGCAAGGATTTGCCAAATCTACAAACTGTCCGTAGAACGGAAGTTCCTTTCAATGCATCGCACGAGTAGAGTTGTGAAAGAGCCACAGCGTTTGAACCTTTAATCAGCTGGTTTAGTAATATCTTTGGATAATAGGCAGCTAACTTGATTGGTTATATTCATTTTTGCTTAGTTGGCCTTGGCTAAGTGTTTTTTCTGGTCCCTGTATTATAGATTATTCGTGATGTTTTTTATGTAATCGTTTATTTTTTTTGGGGGGGGGGCAGAGTAGTGAAGTATGTTTAATTTAAAGACATAAAGGATTGACTATTTCCGACTAGAAAATGTTATTTGTGTATTTGAAAACCACAGCATATGTGAGCAGAAACATATTCGTATAAGAGGAAAACGAGTACATATTTGGTTTAGAAATGTTTAGAAATGTAGAATGTTATAAGAAGCAGTCATCTATTTTCTTGGAGGTGACTGTGATGTCACTTGGTAGCACAACTTTATGTAATTGCTGAATAGTTTATCCCTGCCTACCACTAGAGGCAGTAATGTTTCCCTCTTGCCTAATTAACTAATGTACAGATTGTATTGCACCTTGGGTAGTTGTCGGACAAGCACATTCATGGTTTAATGCACAGCCATCAGCGGTACTTCCGCTTTGAGATGATGGGGCAGCAACCGCCATTACAGCTAAACTTGGCGGGCAAATTCAGTTGCAATAACTAACAAATTTTAGAGAAAATTAAGTCCGACGATTAGGGAAAAACACACACAGCTACATGCAAACTGTGATATTGTTTGCCAAATTTATCCTAGCACTGGCAAATGTTTGAAGTAATTTTCAAATAGCTCTTCGATCTTATAAATTGACGTTTGTATCGTTTTTAAGAAGAATAGCGTTTTCACGTTTGTGGCAACCTTCCTTTAATATTTCATTGGGTTTGCTGCAGAAGTAGGTAGATTATGTTGTTACACCGTAGGAGTGATTACATCATGAATGATGAATTATGGGATGTTTATCTCACTGATATGGTTGAATTTGGGGGAAAAAACCCTTTGGGGAAAAAACCGTCCTGTTAAGAAATATTGCTACATGTAAGCAGGTGCTATTTAAAGCAAATATTAGGTCAGAAATTGACAAGGAAAATTTTTTACTGAGTAGTAAAATTGAAAATGAAGAAAGCTTGCTTCTGCGGGCCTAACTAAGCTTAAAATTAAAAAATCGTTCTAATTGAAAAAAGGTTTTATCTTACCCCACAAATCCAAAAGATTTAGAATACGAAATAGATTTAAAAAAGGCTTAACGTCAAATCCTGAAAAATGGACTCCCAAGGTCCAAATATATAACCGTACCGTACTGAATGTAAAAAGAATCCGACGACGTTGGGTTTAATTAGTGGCCTAACGAAACAGACGAACTTAAAGACTGGGCTTAACCATTGCATGGCTTACCCACGTTTCACCTAAGTCCTGAAAAAACCTAAAAGAGGCCAAACTACCTTCTGAGAAACAAACCTAAACTATGCCTAACAAATCAAATAAGAAAAACCAAAAGGGAACCAAGTCCTTCCTGGATTTGTCAAAATGTCGAAAATTGGATGGCTTGGATTAGGTTTAAGATAGGGTAATAACTGATGGCAGAACTGAAAAGCCTTTACTGAAAATCTTAACTGAGAAGCCTCTACATTTAGAGGACCCGAAGGGGAAAGAGAACGAGAGGCTAACTAATTTTGCAAACCTAAATATTCCCTTTTATACAGAAAGGTTATCCCCATCACCCACAAAATAAAAAAGTATTAGGATAATGGAAGGTTCTAGAATCTTCCAGAAGCAGGAACCGGAAATGAAATGACAAGCCATTGATAAGCCCACATATGGAAGATTAAACAGGTAAACCTTAAATTTAGCCATGGCCCCAGCAAATTATGTGCAAGGACGTAGCAAGGAACAAGGAACGAAAAATAACCTTAGGCCGATACAATAACAGCATACGACATATATACTAAGGCGGTTCGTAAAAAACTTTTTTTGGAAAATGCCTGCTCCAAAGGTCTTACCTGATGCCAATTGTGTACAGAAAGTTATAGCCAAAATTTCATAAAAATCAGTTGATATCTTGACCCTCCTCCACTTAATTGAAATTTCAGCCATTGCGAGGTAGAAAAATGGACGCGAAAATGGCTACTTTTTTCACTTTATTGCCAACTGAGCCTTTTTAAAGAGGAATTGCAGTTTTTTTATACAACAATAAAAGATAGAGAATGGAAATTGCTAAAGGAAATTCCAGTGACTTAAGAAAAATACCTATTATTGTTGACACTAGAGCAAAATGAGAGACAAACAGCTGTATGACATTTATTATTTCTACATTGATGCAACTGACTACTAACTTACATAACTTAATACTAACTTTTAAAATTCACATTTACATAAAAAACAGTAAATATATGTAACCAAAATTGCTGAATAATCATCCACATATTCTGGTCTGTCGACAAATCCTTCCAAACATTATCAGGCATTTTACGTAAAGACCGAGAATGATTAAAACGTTTGTATCAGAGGACAAAATAAATTCCGGACATCTGGTAGTAATTTTCCAATTGGTCCAGCAAAAGTGTTAGCACCTGTTGTTGGACCATCCAATTCAATGATGAGGTGCCGTAGTGCCAGTTCATTCGCATGCACAAGGCAAATATTACATTACTAGAGGAAGCCCGTGCTTTGCACATTTCCCGGGACACATTTTCCGGGACATTTATCCGGCACTCTTCTCGAAGACTTGTCAGATTGATCGACCACTCATGCCTGGCTCCTTTTTGGCTGCACGAAGAGTTGGAGAGTGCATTTTCAATGCGGGCGCGAGGAGGGAAGAAGTGGTTTTCCTTTAGGCTTTCCTTTTCCTGTTAGCCGGTCTCCGATATTATTATAAAGATAAAGATCATTCAATGCTCATTTCCATCAGATGATTGATTTCACCTTCCGAGCCAACTTTTGTGTTCGTGCCATCGCATGTCAAGGCTTCAATTTGGTCTCTTATATTTTTCTCTTGAAGAAACTGGATGAGGCATTTCGAAATAGTTATACCTTTACCGTCATTTGGAGTTACATGCCCCAAAAATTTTCCATCAGGAAGTGAAACAACTGTGACATGTTCCTCTGTTATCCTCGATATGTAGTATTTTTCGCCTATTTTTTTTTTTGCATCCATTCGACCATGGTAACAAAATCCACCAGAAAACACAGTTAGCACTGTATCAACTTCTTCAAATGTTGTATTAACTGCTCTACGGACTTTTCATTTGTCAAATACTTCTGGAATATTGTATACACGAGGTGTGGCATTGATAATGGGAGCTGTTGCTCTATCAGAGATCGAATTGCGAATCGAACCGTTGATTCTGGTATCTGCCGAATATCCCTCCAGCGATCTTCAATGTAATTTTCACAACACTAGCAGGACATGAGATCGAGGTACTTGGTTCATCAACGTGGAACTCTAAGCACTCTCAGCAGCAACAATTTGGAATAGGGATTCCTGTCATTGTCGTTCCTGTGCTGCCCTGGTTTCTTCTGCGTTCTTGACTCATTCAGCTGTTGTTTCTCGGTGGCCTCTTTTTCCACTGTACTGCTTATGATCATCATCCGAATAGTTCGCTGATCTGCTAGAAATTTGCTCTCCATTATTAACACTTTGTGATTATCAGCAGGAAATTTCTTTCAGAAACACCTCTTTCTTCTTTGTGAAGAAGTCCGAAAGATCATTGGGATTTGGATACTTTGAATCATTATACCTTCTGGAAGCTGTAATTCTGATTATACTTTGAAGTTTTTCATACTCTTTCAGAACACTGGTCTTAATTGTGTCTTTCCGTACAGTTGGCATGGACGCACGTTTGTAAACACTCAACTTTCGCGACAACAACCTCTGCAATAATAGAATTGTCTGGTTCCTTTTTTGCTGAGTTTTCAATCATTAATTTTTTGTTTCTCGTGTAAGAAACATTTAGCAATATCCGATTGTCCTTGAAGTACGTTCACCAGCAAATCAGCCGGCTGACTAAATGCCAACTGATCTGCAGACATTATTGTGGCTATTGGTAAAGTTGCCATCCCTACTCACTGGTCTGCTCAACCATGAAATGGTCCAATGGGCTATCACTTTCACTATTTAACTGTTTTTACAGCAAACTACCTTCGCTCAATAGAATACTACCTTCTACCGTTGCCAGAAACAAAGAAAATATTGATATTAGGAGACATAAGAGAAAAACATACACTCAAAATACCAGTTTTAAAATAAGTTGCATTCTCAAACTTTTATTGTTCAATAAAAAATTGCAACTCCTACATTAATAGGGATAAATTGCCAGTAAAAAGAATAAAATGGTCGTTTTCGCAGCCATTTTCCTATCTCACAATGGCTGAAATTTCAATTAAGTGGAGGAGGGTCAAGATATCAACTGATTTGTATCAAATTTTGGCTATAACTTTTTGTACCCCATTGTCGTCAAATAAGACCTTTGGAGCAAACATTTTCAAAAATAAGTTTTTTATGAACCACCTTAATATATACATAATTCACATAAATTATATGACTAAATAACCTAAAGGTAAATTGGATAAAGCTATCAGCAAAAAGTCATTCACTATAATGAACGTAGTCATCTTCATGCACTAACGTTTCATTAAAGTAATGTTACCCGTATCCAAACTGGAGACCAGTTCATAAACAAATCAATGCTATATCGCCTTTCAGATAGTTCGAATACAGTTTCTAACCCCAATTCGAATCCCTCAGTTTAAATCCCCACTTCGAATCCGAGTCATGCGACTTGAATGAAACGTTAGTTTGTAAAGTTGGTTACTTCACTAAGTTATTTAAAGTGTATAATTTTTCGCTGATGGCTTAATTCCAATTTACCATTATATTGTTTACAGCGATATGCTTTGATATAAAAACGGGGATGAAACCTAATAGAGAACAAAAGAAATACAGGGTACCAGAGAAATTGCTTATCCAAACGTGACAGTTACCGCATCGAGACTAGATACACTACGAGTACCAGCTTTGAATGTATTACTATTACACGGCCAAGCTTCAAATCTGTCCTACTAAACGAAAAAGCTAACTGGTATATGCCGAGGCAGGAACGTTGGAAGTGCTACTTTTGACTTGTGCCTGGCTTCTTCGAAATTAGGTAAGGTAAGGTTTAAGTGATCCCAAGTCAAAACTGCAAAGGAACACAAATAAACTTTTCTGTAAGGTTTCAGATACTGTTGAGTAGATGTGCTGTTTAGTCCGGGCGAAACCTTACTGCTGGATTCAAATTTTTTTACCATTTTTACCTTTGTGCACGATACAGCAACTTTTTAATATTTTTTTTTAGTATTCGTGTATTCCCATTTCGCTAAAAGATATCTGTCGAAAATGTTAAAAAAAAACTAACCATCGTGGTGGGCTTAGCAAAGCTCTGCAGATATTTCAGGGTTCGTGCGAGTCCTTGGAAAGCTGGAAATGTCCTAGAAAGTTAGGCTACAATAAAATTCCAAGTCTGGAAAAGTGCTTAAAAATCTTCAAAAACTGAATATGAATTATCAGTAGGATGACGAACGAAAAAGGATGACGACGCGATTGAAAAAACACTGAAAACATTTTGCGTAGAAAGTAGTCGAATGTGCAACCTTACATAATTCTTCAATTGTTTGGGCATGAAAAGTTTTGAAAGTTGGACACTGGATTTAATTGTGTTTACGTGTATAATGGTTGGATACAGAAGTCCAGCTAAAAGAAATTCTACAGAAAAACGTCAGATATAATCTGCAGTTATTTGGCCATTTTCTGCTGATTTGAAACTGGAGTTTGTCTGTAGATTTGAAACTGCCATATTTCTGCAGAAAAGGAACTAGAACAAAAAAAAATCATTTTCGAAACCTTAGTAGCTATTTTAGTCGCCACCTTAGTACCAAGGAAATCAAGGAAATTTGTGCACATTATTTATCATTGTAAACATGCCTTTCTATTATACTCTTAGACAACTTAAAATTGTAGAAGTTGTAATTCAGCCATATGTACCTAGCTGATCTCTAAGCGTAATTTGTATGGGCCCAGGTTTTGTATTTTGTGAATATCTGCTAACGTAATGCAACTGTTAACGCTCGTTGAAACAGTCAATTGGGATTATTTGTTCTACACACTAACAACCTTTTTTGTCCCATCCAAACACGTTAAAAATTTAATAAACGACACAACTTAACATTTTTTTTTGGAATATATGCAGAAAATTTACAGATTTTACCTTCAGTTTGCTGAAAGTGATACACTACAGAAATTGTGCAAATTTATCTTCAGCTTTTCAGCAAAACAACATACTTTGAAAAACACTGTTACACGACTTCGGAGTTGTAACTTCAGTAGCTGTTTGCTTTTTCAAAACATGTTGATAGGCTAAAAACTTTTTTAGAAAGTTCAAATAAAGTACAAATAAACAAGCACCTGTAGATAAAAGTTAGTCCTTTAAGAACGGCAGTAGGGCTGAATTTGGTTATACCCTGGACTAGCAAACACGATCAAAAAATTTATGACTGGCTAGTAGAAATGAATCTTCTCACACCCAAGAAATGGAGGAATGAAGTTTGCGCCATTGTTTTTCAGATATAAACTGTCTTTTATATTCCATTTTTAGTTTTAGTAGCTGTTGGAAAATAAAAATGTAAAAAAACGTAAAGTTGTGTAATTGGGGTTGTGTTTTTTTTTACAACTTCAAAACTGTTACAGACAACTATAAAAATAAAGTAAGTTTGGGCGTGAAGTCAATGCCGCAGCTAGACTTTTTCAAAAGGGGTGAAACAGTAAAATCTAGGGCCCCAAAATCCAAAATAATTGTAGGAGCCAGGTTGTGGTTTATTTCACAGTAGTTTTTTTTGTACAAATGTGGACCCCATGCTCCGATTTTAGGAACCCTTGCGTCCTTTGCTCGGAAGCCTTGCACCCTTTGCACCCCCTAATTGCGTCACTCGATGACGTGTGCTGTCACCATTTCTACTTCAAAAATTAATTTCTGGCTTGTACCCAAAAAATCACGATCAACAACAACAATTACCATAAAAAGTGATAATAATGATTTCCTACCTCCGAAGGGACATCATGTACACAACTGTTGTGAATATTAAAACATTTTGAAACACGATTCGCGTTTCCGTAATTGTTTATGGTTTGGCCGCCCGGCTGATATCGGGGCTCCGGAACAAGCGTGGCCGTGACTAGCCGGAAGATTTATTTCGTAGTGGAAAAATATGCCTAGTAAAATGTATACTGTCAACCACTAGGTATTGTAATCCTAAAATATGGCTTCAGCAACACTTAAAATAAGTTAGATAAGAAGTTTTTTTAAAATTTTTGGGAAAGTTGCTCACTACGCCACTCCGTATTTAGCACTGTGATGTTAAGCCTATTTTTCCGATGATCAAAATCGTAATGACTGCTCAAAACTGAACTGTGCTGAACATTTCTTCCTTTTGGCCCTGCAATATGGTTGGCACGACAGCAGGAATTATGAATTTCTTCATCTTTATCCATGAAAAGCGAAGCCATCCGAATCCATAATAACCTAATCCTTGTATGGAAATATCCAATTTTCAAACTTTTCAAACTTTCAATCCCAGACGCATTTTCGGGTGCCCTTGTTCTGAAGAAAATGAGAACTTTCAGGCACATCTGTCTTTAAAAGGTTAATAAACGTAATAAATTATGTAATCGATTATATAAAATCTGCTGATTTTCTGCAGTGTGTTGTTCACTTTGAGCTAGGTGAAGGTTAAATCTACAGAATTTCTGTAGATGTTGTTCACTCTGTGCAAGCTGGAAGATAAAACTTACAAAATTTCTGCAGTTATTGTTCATTCTGAGAGATTGGCATGAACGAGCTTGGTTTACATTCAAATCTTACGAAAATGTACGCAACAACATTTTCGCGTAAAATTTCGTGTTGTTGCATACATTTTCGTAAAATTTGAAAGCTCGTTTGTGCCAATCTCTCAGAATGAACAATAACTGCATAACTTCTGCAAATTTTATCTTCAGCTTGCAGAGAGTGAACAACATCTACAGAAATTCTGCAGATTTAACCATCACCTAGCTCAAAGTGAACAACAAACTGTAGATATTCTGCAAATTTATATCTTCACCTTGCTGAAGCTGCAGAAATTCTACAGAATTCTACAGGTTTTTGCAGATTATCTGCAGATTTTTTCTTAGCTGGGTTGGATAAAACAGTATAGCAGCACTGCAGTATTTGAAACCTTACAGAAAGTTTATTTGTGTTGTTTGCTGTTTTGACTTGGGATCAGTTAAACCATACCAAGAACAACGTCAGACTCATTTTTTTTAGGATTTTATTCGACGAAGTGTACTTGCAATGCATGCCGTCATTTGTAAATCGTACCCTGCTCCTTTTCTTTTCTCTGATACATAGCGAGTTCATCGTAAGATCTAACAAGAATTTCATTTTATTTCTGCTGTAGAGTTTGGATAGTTCCGAAATTATTGAAAGCCACTGTTTTCGCGTATGGATAGTTCCAATTGCTCAATTACAATTTCTCCGCCGAATTCGATGAACTGCTCTACGAGCTGTTTCGAACGGTGAAACGTCCTCATCCAAAACTGTTAGGTCTCCAGTTGGTCTTTGTTTGGTCGTTTAATAGTTTCTAGGTCACAACGAGGTCATTTTGTATTCCAAGAGGTCTCCAGGCATCTAAACTGTTGTCTTATGGCCACAGTGAGGTTAATTTAAATAACTATAAGATAATTTGTGATCGTATTTGCAGACTTTCACATAAGTAAGATCAGAGGTTTAGGTCGCCAGAAGGTCTTCAGGAGGTATCCTATTACTACATTAACTTGTGGTCGCTGGGAGGTCGCCCTAAGGTTACAACTGGAGACCTGTTACAACACAATTTAGAACATGTGGTCTCCAGCATGTTTCCAGGACGTCTGCCATCACCACAATCTTGTACTGACCAGGAGGTCTAAATACAGTCACAGATGGGAACCTGCAACAAGCATACCTTAGAATCTGAGACCACCGGCATGTCTCCATGAAAGCTCTTGTTGTGACTTTAACCTGCAACCAATGGAAGGTCTCCATAAGGTCGCATTAGGGACCTGTTCAAATTTGCTCAGTCCAAAATCATTTCCCAAGTTAAAAAAAAAGTAAAAATAGGAACTTGTTTTTTGGATCCAAAATATATCTCCGATTCCGGAAATTGGGTCATCTTTTTCGAAATTTGTGAAAAACTTTAAAAAAATTCAATTTGTGCAGCCAAGAAGAAGCAGGTGGAAGTTTTGTGGGCCACTCTCCATATATATTTCCTTCGCAAAAAGAAGTCTTTTCAGCAAAAAGTATTTGGATCTAGGCCGCAGAAAATATTGCTTGGAACACTAGATAGTTAAACGTAGTTTATCAGATGGAAATGCCATTTGCACTTTGAAAACCCATGGAAAATGCAACTTTTTTCCATCGCTTGCTTGACTATAATTCACACTTTTTAAAACTATATTAAAACATGAAGAAAATTGTAGCTGTCTCATTCAAACTGGTAACTGCGGGGTCAAGCATCGGGGCAGGGAACAGAGTTAAAAAATATATAGAAAAAATAATCAGGGTACAGTTTTTATATCAAATATTAATACAGTAATTCAAATTTTTTCTAATCTTTGAAACAAAACAAGCGGCTCAAGCGACTGCCTAGTCGCACCGGCCATCTGTATAGTTCCTCCACTTCCAATCTTGAGGCACACACCTCTATCCCGAACCAACAGCTATCTCTACAATACTAATCTAAAAGTAATAACTATGACAACTGCTGGTTAAAAATGTGTTAGCTTTTAGGCCTAATATTGACAAGCAGTTTTAATTTCGTAAGCAGCAGCTGACGGAGATTTGGTTTGTATAATAAGCATATTCATTTTTGCAACATGAAGCACCTTTGGGAACACAATTAGTGTTACAGCGTAAGGCGCAGCGTACCCTATATAAACCAATGGTAGTAGGGAAGTGACGAGAGAGACGCTGTTGATGAGGCAACTTGACGTTGCCGTGGTAACATGATTTTAGGTCTAATTTTTATTTTTAGGCCTAATTTTTTTAATGAAGTTTTAATTTCGTAAGTAGCAGATAGGCCTAGTGGAGAATTTGCCTCGACGGTGAGCCTATTCATACATGCAACAATGCGACGAGACTATTTTAAACGAAGCTAAAACCCATTTGTTTTCATTGCGTGTTATCTTAGGATTTCAATTCGATGATCAAACGTTATTATTTAATTTAGTTACGTCGAAGAAGTCTATTAGCTATAAGGAAGTAACGATGTTTTAATTTACCATGTTATTTAACTCACACTGAATCTAACGTTGTAAACTGGGATTGTCACCATCTGGTACCGTTGCAAAGTTAAAAAAAGCAACGGACGGACGGAAGTCGTTGCAATAGTCTTCTCAGCCGGTAAGGCTGTGCAGAAGACTAAAAAAGGAAACTAAATCTCTATTAATTGTTTTGTTTTATTTCGGAAATTTAATTGAGTAGTTCGTAACCCATTTGAGGACAGCAACCCGTTAACTCATGAAAGCAACCTGTTGTGCACCCGTTTGTAGCTTCCATTGTCGGATTACAGAAGATCTTTTTCCTGGCAATGGTGCTGATTCCTGTAATGCTTATGGTATTAATAACGTAGGCTCCGCACGACTATTGCCAACTGCTTAAAAAAGTTGTATAATAAACCTTGTCAAGATAAAAATAATTTTATTTTGTGGAATTTTCCTATCAACACAAGTCACACAGTTTTAAGACTAGTACAGAAATTAGAAGGTTACAGTAGAACTAAACAATACATTATACCTCCTTGGCCCTAGAAGAGGGGTGAAACCAGGAGCGGTATGAAGTAGTCTCCAACACAATTCTTTCCCATGTCCACTGTTCGTACCGACTCCTGTCTTCTTGTAGCCAGTTTTTAGCTTCTGTTTTTAATTTTAGGGAAAATGTACGTTAAGAATTATGCTATGTAGGTTTCACCGAATAAATATGCGTGAAAATTATCCCTAGTGTTGCAAATGGTCCAAACAGGTTTACATTCTCCATGCACTAACAATTAAAGTGCTTTAAAGCGAGGAACTAGCATTCTTACTTAAGCCACGGCCGACTGACGTAGGTAAGTTGATGCCAGTTACCATTGCTTTGGAAAATACGATTTTGGGATCTTAAGTTAGCTAGCTTAGAGCCTGAAAGCTGAAACTGAAGCATCTCACCCAGACGACCTGGTGATAAGTGGTGGAATACAAGGTGAGCGTTGCAACATGGATACTCCCACATGCCACCGATGAGTATTTATTTATAAGCTTCTGGTCAAACTGATGAGAGTTAGATTGTCCGTTGCTAGACCGTTTTTCCCCCGCTTAGTTTTCTGAAAAAGTGCTGTCACCCAGACCATGAACACTAAGAATTTTCGACAGCGCTACTTCCTCAGCAAATGGAAAAAGTAAATCCCTTGTAAAAGGAGGTTTATCAACTAACAGTGGAAAACATGGCTTATCAACTAACAGTGGAAACCCATGTGTCGGATCCCGGCGATAACCATAGAAAAAAGGCCCCAAAGTTTAAAGACTTTTAAAAAATATTTTTTTTCAGCCACTTATTCATAATTTCGTCTCATATACCTTCTGTTTTTTTATTAGTTGTTGTTAGTGTGTATACCGCTGTGTGGCTCTTCCTTCCCCAGCCCTGACCAGTGCAGTGCCCTGAATTGACCAAAACCCCTAACCACCTTAATTTCGGCTCTGGTAGGAACGAAACTCTACACAGTGTAATTTATCAAAAACAAATCAAATTTAGGACAACTGCGATGGGTGAATTCAACAACAAATCAGAAAAAAGCCGGTCATAAAAAAAGGAATTAATTGTAGCGCTTTGTAAAACTGCATCTTTTAGAATAATCAGTGAACAGAAAAAGATCTAACATATATGGTCACAGCCATATTGGGGCACGTCCCCCCCCCCCCACTTTCCCGTAAACTCCACACGACCTTTTTGAAGCCATAAATACCTTTTTTCTGTGACCGAGCAACGACATGGTCGACAAAATGGGAAAAGTTACCCTTTTTCAACCAGGCATAACCATTTCCCTGACAATTGCGAAAAAAACCTCAATTGTGTAATTGGCTTTTTATCCTAGTATGTCCCCCTCCCCTGGAAAGTATTGCTATTACTTTGTATGATATTTTTCAATTACCTAATAATTAATAACTAAGATTGCTAACACCCCTTTTTCATACCTTTGTGCAAATTTATTTAACTGACGAAAATAGGTTTTACACTATTTCACAAAGAAGATTAAAATTGCAAGCAGTTATAGTAAAATTACACAAGTTGCCCAATTACAGGACCGATAAGACTCGCAAGCAAAGAACATCACACGTTATAAATTTTCAGCAGTCGTGCTTATGTGCCTTGATCTCCGATACATAAACAATTGACAATGAGAAAATGACGCAAACTGTACACTCCTACCCAAGTATTGAATGAATGTAGATAGGAGTGTACAGTTGGCTGAATTTTCTCATTGCCCATTGTTTGTTATGTATAGGCTATCAAGGCACATAAACATGAGTTCTGAAAATTTAAC
>JAHWFP010083895.1:33757-49231 GCA_023313725.1 Lithobius niger
ATGTATAGGCTATCAAGGCACATAAACATGAGTTCTGAAAATTTAACAATGGATGATGTTCTCTTGCTTGCAAGTCTTATCGGCCCTGTCGGTGTAGAGGGCTTTTGTCGCAAAGAGAGAGGCCCTCAAGTGCTGAACATGTTAAAATAAAACTACGTTTCGAGAATCACAATTTCTGTCATCAGACTTAAAAAATTACAAATAAAAACACATAGCCTAACAAAATCTCGGCAGGTATCTGCCTAGTCACACCTTTTAAAAAAGGCATAATGCGTCCAAAATACGAGAGAGTGAGTAAAAAACTCCGAAAATGTTTCCTCAAAGGGGCCCAAAATCGGCGGTGAAGCAGCATACGTCTTTTCCCTTGCCAAGACAAAGAGGAAAGACTCGGCTTCATCCAAATCCAGACACGCGCCTAAACGGATCAGTTCATAATGTTGAAAGCCTGGAGGGGGGGGGGAGCACTCGATTATATTTATTAAGAGAAAATTTACCACTAATCGGAAGTGAGAAACTTCTAGCATTTCACTAATAAATACAACCACCCCAACTTGTATAGTGTATAAAGGCAAAGCAATGCCACCTAAGCTGAATCAGAGCGGTGCAAGATTGCAACAGTGATTTGGTGAAACTGATCACGTGATAGAACAGATGCGGAATTCAAAAAGGGTATAAAAATCTTAAAGTGTTTGATCATGGTGGTAGACTTTAAACAAGATACGAGGAAACTAAAAACTAAAATACAAAAACTATACAGGAATAAATGCAAAACTTCACATTTTATTCGTAGGATATATGAAAGAAAGAATGTGTAGTATTGTGGATTTGCAGTCATTCGCACGATCTTTTTGGACGGCAACAACACTAAGTAGGCCTAAGCTGGACGAACCTTTATTGTGCTACTTGAAACTTGGGTAAAGCTTAACACTGTGTTTATCGTTACCTATTGAAAGAATCGTTTCAATATAAGGTGGGAAGTATTAACAAATCGTGATGCCTACATAAGTGACATTTCAATCATTTAAGATAAAGAACAGAATGCCAGCATTTGTTCAGACGATCGCTGACCCTTCAGGCCTAACCGCTGGGCCTAACCTGCTGCTGATGCAGACTAAATCACGCGTTTCAGTTCCAGAAGAAACACGATTATGGGAAGTTGGTGAACGTGATCGAAATGGCAAAAGTATGCTGCGGATTTTATATATTTTG
Organism: Lithobius niger; assembly: GCA_023313725.1. Classification (NCBI taxonomy): domain Eukaryota; kingdom Metazoa; phylum Arthropoda; class Chilopoda; order Lithobiomorpha; family Lithobiidae; genus Lithobius; species Lithobius niger. The sequence goes on from JAHWFP010083895.1 coordinate 34,967, forward strand.
AAAACAATGCTTGGGACCTTTTGATGCAAAAAATCAAGAAAGAACTGAATGTCTGAATATCTGAATATGTCTGAGTGTTTTCGAAAATCGTCTGAATTCTGCAAGAACGTGTAAAATGGTTGGGCGTATAAAAAATTAATAAAAAATTTAGATTTTCTATTCTTGTCTTTATATTATTTTAATAACTTGACTACAAAAAAAGTGTGTATGAAAAACTTGCCATAAACTTTATATTCTATGATGCTGGGGCAGGCCTCCTAATTAATTATAATTCTAAATATATTTTCTGAAATGGCCCCAGTGGTTAGGTATTTTTTATTTTCATAAAAGTGATCTATTTTAATAATTTTTAAGGCAGTGTTTTATTTGTACGTAGACCTGCTATTTAATATAAAATGACTTAGTTATTGCAAATAATTAATCAAACAAGTGCGAGATGCTGGTTAATATTCTTTGCTATTTACGAGTTATTGACTGGAATATCTGGGGATTTCTAGGAAAAAAATTCTCCATTGTGCATTATATTTACTGCTGATCTGAAACTCACTTTCTTCATCCCATGTAATTTTTTATTGTGCGTAGCCACAACAAAAAGTAGGCTATGGTCAGACATACTAAAGCTACCAACGTTTCTTGTATACAGAATGTATATTTGTGTGTATAGAATGTAAAATTTTCTGATTAAAAAGAATGTTTATTTAAGTGTAACTGTATTAATAAAGACAAAATTATTCGGATTTTTTTCTTAAGATGGTGATTTTGTCGGGTATCATAGATATTAGAATACAACAGATTTTCGTATATGGCTAGACGATGTTTGTTTTCAATATTTTATGTGAAATGTAGGTGCTACCATTACCAAGTACACAAATGGTTTTTTTAAAGCCGTATAGTCTAGTTCTTCTCCTTTTTTATGCCTACTAATTTTTATAAAGTAATATCAATCTAAGCTAAAAAGTCTTAAATTATTTGAAGTAGGATAACTCCGAAGTAAAACTAAGCATCCCTGCCTGCCTGAGATTGTCTTTTGTCACCTACTAGCTGTACGAGATTTTTTTTTAACTCCGACAGTTTTGTGATGTGTGTTGCCACACAAAATGTAGCAATGTAAACCTAACAAGCACCGTCAATATTCTCGATCTTGTACTACGGCGAGTGACTGCTTATAAAAAATAAAGTGTATGTCACGACTAGTGTCACTATATTTTTTCTTCCTAGCCTATATACACAAAGAGGATGTGACAGTTTTGCTTGGTAAAACAGATTTTTGGGGTAAAATAGGTCATTGATTTACAAAAAAATCTTTCTTAGACCAACTGGATTTTTTGTAAATGAAAATATCTGCAACCTGTGTCGCCTAACTTGCTTTGTAAACATTGCTTATGCAAATATTCTTAGGCCTAAGCATAATTTAATCATTAAGGTGTAACCAGTGTAATACGGCTAGGTGCAAAAGATACTGGACGTCTCATTATGTATATGAGGGTTAAATATAATGGAAGAGAGCAGGGCAGAGAAAAAAGTATGTTAAGCCAAAAGATATTTCAGTAACCAGTTTTACAATGCTTTTGTGATAAAATAAGTGTCAAGCAAGTTAAGAGCCTGTAATTCTGTTTGGCCAAATTGGCCTACGAAGTGACAACCATGCCGAACTTTGAATCGAAAAATGGATAAACCACCCCTTTAGTCTTGCACTACAATCAATCTAATATATTATATTGATGATGCCAGCAAAAGATCTAGCAAGATATTAATAAGTTCTTGCTAAGATCTTGGGTGGGATCTTAGTTAAGACCTTAGTCAATATCTGGAATGATCTTGACAACAGGATTCGCACAAGATTACACACGAACATTTCAAGAACTTTCAAGGACTTTTTTCAAAACCAATAAAAATTTTCAAACACTTTTCCAAGATTAACACAGCTTTTCCAAAGATGTTTATTAATCAACAAGAATGTCAACTAGGTCTCACTAAACACTAAAATATTCTTGATTTAGTTGTGCACGTGATGAAAAAAAACCCTGCCGGAATAAAAGCTCAAGCAAGAAAAAAATGTTTTACGCTTTTTTCCGTTTGATATTGATCTTGTTGTAGATTAGGTAAGGTCAGTTGCCTTGCTCGGATTTCTACAAGTTGCATAATGAGTTTCACCATGGGTAGATAGGTTTGGTTTCACTAAGTATGGTTTTTTGTTTTAATTTTGCATTTTCCCGTAGCTTTTTCTCGTAATTCATTTTAATAGCGAACTAATGATGAAAACAAGTGGAGGAACAAATTTTAAAATGTCAGCTTCGCAACATTCTTTTTACGACAAACTTAAAGTTATTTAAAACAATTGGCAAGTTTGCGTTTATCTTCTTCAAAGTTGGGCATTATCTTAAATTGTCATGAAATAACTAATTAAATTCAAAGACTTTCAAGGACGTATTTACCAATTTCAAGGAATTCAAAGCCTTGAATTCTTTCTTCACAAATTCAAGCATGTTCAAGGACTTCATGCACTTGTGCAAACCCTGTGACAACATCTAGGCCAAGGTCTTACATGATCTTGACAATATCCTGTTTCAAGATTTTGTAAACTCTTGGTCAGATCTGTTTTCAAGATCTTTCCAAGATCTTATTGAGTATTCTGACATGGGATCTTTTTCTAAAAAAAAAACTAGTAAGTAATATGTGGCAGATTTATTTCTGGGAATGTTTTGTTCAACTCGAATATGTGCAATTGGCACTGAACTCCGATGGTATTCTTTAAGAAAATGTTAATTTGGGTGGTCTATAAATGCTTGAGAAGTGAAAATAGGTCCCACTATTCTGGAACCGAAATCCTAATTTCCTCTTTTTGAGTTTTATTGTTATTCATTGTGCCACACAAAAGTTTTTGCCCGAAAAAAGTTAGGATTTTGTTTTTTTCGGGACTGAATTAGCTCTTTTCATCCAGAAAAGACATCCATTTAAAAAAAATGGAAATTTTTTCTTAAGTCCCATCTGAGCAGAAATATATTTACAAATTATAAAAACTTTGGCGCTGCTAATTAGTGGGAGTAAGGCTGGCTTGTTTATTAAAAACGAGTCAGTCCTCTTTTAATTGTAGCATTGGGGTGTTTAGTCAGCATGAATTAACCGCGTCTGGCTTCCATGAAGTGGATGCATTTAAGAAGACAAAAATGTTTCATTCGGTAATTATTTATTCTAATATTTACAAACATTTTTTCACTTGGCACTCACCCATATGTCAATCTCGCGACATACGTTCAGGATCGAAAAAACAAGTTGAGAAACATTTCCCCTGACAAAAAACCACAAGTGATGCAAAAAGATAATTATTAAAGGGAATCCTTTAATTCCTATTTTTATTACTAATGTGTTGGGGAGGAATATTGTATTAGTAGAATTTATTAAAGGCCAGTTCTTGCCCTTGTTCTTGCAACTCTCCAAACTGGGCCAGTCCTATCCTGGTTTGGCTTTAAACACTTGTTTTAGTTTATGTCATAAACGTTCCTGTCTCAACTGGCTCCGTGGAGAGGGGCGAGAGAGGGAAGCAGTTTGTGTAAGTCTGGTAGTGTTAGGTTGTTTAATATAATTCCTGGAGTCGGTGCACTTTGCACGTTGTTTGCAGTTGAGACTGTCAATCCACTCTTGCGTCATGCTTTGATGTCACTTCTCCGGCCATTAAACATATGTGGAATTGAATTATAACCTTGGATGTGATTGTATAAAATTAAGTTCTTCGTACTTATGTTGCCTTGGGAATTATTTGATTGTTTAATATTCTCCTGTATAATTTATTTTAAATTTGTATGTGTATTTTCTTTTTTTGGTTACATGGTCATTTGCGCATGAGCGCACCATTTATAATCTGATACGCATGTGTGTGCATCGCGTGTTCGTAAGATTCTGAGCAGATCGGTCCTTTAAACAAGGAGGTAAATGCAGACTTAGGAGGTAAACATGTTTCCTTAAAAATGTCTACACTTGTCAAGTGTTGGTAAGAAAACACATCTTTTTGACGAATCCCTTGTACAATTTCTATCGATTTACCTTGGAAAAGCTTGTCTGTAATGTTAAAGCACCTCATATTCAAAGCTAAAGTTTCCAGAGACGCTGCCATAAACGCTAGACTGTCGATGAAAGTGAAACGACCTAATCTCATACTACTGTTTCTTTCCTTGTTTTAGCGATGATTGTAACATTATTCAAGGCATTCAAATCGTTAAACATATTTAAAGCCTTTACGATAAAATGATTATCATATTTTTCGTAATTATGTATTACAACCGCTATATTCTTGTTCAGAGCATAAACAGAGTTACACTTGCTGTATGCTGCCTCTCTAAATTCACTAGTGATATGATCGTGGTCGTCTCTCACTCGAGTAAAGCCATCAATCTTTTTATCCGATGGTGTAATAATGTGCCACATTTACATATGGCACACACCGCAGCCGTTTTGTAATGGAACCACTGCTCCTTGGTTAAACTTCTCATCCTTTGTTTATGGAAATCACGGAAGACTCATTTTTTTCAAATCCTCTAATATAGAGTCAAAGAACACCTTCATGAGGTCCACTCCTTTGTACAATCTTTTGGAAAATACATCTCCTAAATAGTCTACAATCACGTAGGCAAAACTGCAAGCTTGGTGTATGTGAATAATTCTGGTGTATGTATCATTTCCATCACAACCGGAGACTGGCTGTAACACAGCTTCAAAATCCACATAGGCTATGTACAACCTTTTAAGCTCATTTTTGAAATTCCTAAATCAGAAAACGTTATTGATGGGCAATGAGGTCTTTTAAACAGAATTCCCCTACAAGGACGGTGGTCGTTTTCGTACCTGGAGTGATTCGAAATCCGTGTAGACAGTATCTGCAAAAATTCTTCAAGTGCCTGTTAGGGTTGAACCTAGCAATGAATTTGTCAAAATTTTATATCACCACATAGTGTCCATCGAGCAGAGGCAAGTCAGCATGATGTTTACTTTCAACTTTCGAACTCGCTCGATAAATGCAAGGGTTTTCATCCTCGAAACAAAAAAAAAACAGATACTGAAATATTATTTGCCTTTTCAAATCCCGCAATCTCTGTTAAAGGAACAGGGTATTTATTCAACATACCAACATCTAACTCATCCACATAAGGTAGGTAATGTTTAGTGTCCCAATCGTGTTGCAAAGATGGAACAGGATGTATACTAGCCAACACAGACCACATAAAATATATATCGTCAGGACTATACACATTGACCAGTATATCAGAACCTATTGTAAGATTTTTTTTGGAAGTGACGTGTAACTTTTCCACCAAGCGGTCTATAGATTCCAGCACTTAGTTCGGACAACCCATCCACTTCCTTCTACAGCAAACTGTCCAATACAATGTAGAATCTTCTTGGATATTTCCGAGAGAACAACCTTGTTTCCCACTCTGATCAGTTTTGAATGGAAATATGCTGTAACAGTCTTCATTGTATCAGTTGCCTTTTCGAAGAGAATGCATAATCCAATTTTCGCTTTTATGTTCACCATAAGACGTCGACACTGGTCTAAAAGATCCCAATACCTATCCCTGCATATTTCCAACAAAATCAACGGCTTATAGTGCATTTCATTCGACGTAAAGTTCATCTTGAAAGTCAAGAAGCAGTTATTGAAAGCGTTGCGGACAAGATCAAAATCTCCTAAATCCAAACTATTTTCGGTCACCTCGGTCATATCCCTCAAATCTAGAATCGTACAGGTCAAGGCTCGGTCAATAATTCTGGTATTCTCTATTATAGGCACAACTAAAGATCTGACATTATTTACCACGAGGCTAATTTGCGGGGATTTAAGGAATTATTTTTGAAGACTGATTTCCCTTCCATGTTGTTTAATAACACCACCGCACTTGTGTCGTTTATATGCAAGAACGTCCGGATAAGTACTACTGCACAATTTCCTGGTTGCGTTAGATTTTCCTTTGTGACGCCTTTTGTGTCTCCGTTTATATCTCTTATTCTCAAACGTCTTCTAACGGTATTGGCACAGGAAAATCTTTCTCAAATATAGGAATACGATCTTCCTCATTCATCGTTAGTTCTTTATTTTTTTATCTTCCCTCGGTAGCTCGCCGTTCATTGGAATAACATTACACGAATGAAAAATCCTAGTATGAATCTTAGCTCTCTCCAAATCGCGGAAACACTTCAAACAAATTTTGTAGTATTTATGCCCCAACCTTTTTATTTCTGGCATTTCCCCATCACATCGGTCATCATGCGCCAAAACTTCTTCAAAAGAAAATATCCATATCAATCGAGACAAGAAAACTTTACTACACAAGCCTTCTGAAGATGATTTTCCACCTCTTCTTTCGATACATACTCAACTTTGCATCTCTTGTACCGTAACAAGGACACCAATTCATATTTCGCAGCCATGTCAGATATTATGAAGATCTACGGTTTGATTGATCCTTTTATACTTACCACCCCACGAAGCTCTCAGTGAAACCACTCTCATGTGAGTGAACCTTCTCCAGTGGACCGGGTTTTAATTTTTTTTAAATCCACATCGAAGGAGCTACTCACTCTGTCTACCGCAAACTCGCATCCACCCTCCCACTCAGAACCAGTTTGATATAAATGCCACAGAATACGTACCTGCACGAAACAAAAATACTCAAGGGGCCCCACTCAGAATCAGTTGTGTATAAATACTCAGAATGTGTGTACCACCTGCACAAAAATACAGATGGGGAAAAATACTCGAGGGGTGTTTCTGGGAGGGGGTCTGTTCAAAAGGGCCTGTTTTGCGCCGTATCTGTGGATGACTACAAATGTGTCAGCCTCCCCTTGATTACTGTAAAACCCTAACTACTAGTCAACTGCCAATAGTCAGCTGACTAGACCTATGTGTAAACATGCTTATAGAGTTAATAATCATGTCTCTTTCCCTTGCTACTCATGATTAACACTAGCAGTAATAAGTAGGCTAAACTTCGCCACTAAGGCCTATTTATTATAATGGCAATGGGAGTGAAATTAATTAGTTTCAATTTTTTTTAAATATAAAAATTTTGAATCTTTTTCGTCACCTTACAGGTACACCGTACTCCCCTTTCAGTAATGTCTAAGCAGAATTTTGTATACAAACTTTTAAGAAAGCCTATAAAGCTGAGCGGGTAGAGGGTAGTTCTGTAAAGCAAGCAGTGAATAACTATGTAGTTTCAACCAAGATCACCCCAAACTTCACAATGCTGCAAACTCCAATTTCTATGTGGAGAAATTACATGTAAACTAGACTTACTTTTCCCAACACCAGTAAGAAATGTACATGAAAAACAGTATAAGCAAATTAAGCATACTTTGCATAAGGCACCACACAAGTTAAAGGGCAATATTATTCGATGGTCTGGGCGAGAAAGAACTCCCATACTGAAGGCAGAAAATGGGTGCTGGCGAGAATCTGTAAAGAGTTGGGACATTCGCAGTTGAAGTCCAAACTGAGCAAGGAATAATGATTAGGTGTCACTCAGAACAACTTACGGCTAGAGAAGTTGACACATCACCTGATGCTATCTAACTAATTAGGAATTCTAAGCTAAGATCAGGTGGTAATTACGACCAATTACGTAGCAACTGATTTCGATGCTGCAACTTCCCAGCAGGATAAAACACCCAATAAAAAACGACACCTCAAAAAGGAAGTAAACTAGGTCGGCAGTGGGAAGTCCTTTGCTTGTTACGTCACCAAGACTTATTACTAGCGCCTCTAACCATAACACTAACGATACCAGAGTGTCACAGCTAACTACATCTGTACCAGTTGTTAGTGGTGTTAAAAAGAAAAAAAACGCAAGCACATTAGCAGCCCTACTGCTTTGGTGCAGCCTCCCGTTGTCAAAGGCTGACCAAAACGTTTAGGACCAAAACCAGTAAAACTTGACTTGTAATTTAATCAACTGTGAAAATGAATAATAGTTTATTTTGTTATTTTACAGTAACTATATTTTTTGGCGTGAAACTGTCCTATAGTACCAAAAAAAGTAACCTAACGATGACGTGAGTAACATGGGTAAGTGGTTTGTCATGTTTTGTCCCAAGTTCTGCATCTGCCCACCTGAGGTCACGGTTTTTACTTATTCCGAGGAGGAAAACATATTTTTGTCCCACATTGTATGTGTGCCAAATAGAAGGCACCAATTTAAATTGTTCAGGGATTGAAAATGTCCTTCGTCTGAGTTCTTCCTTTACCAAATTGGTGGTAATTTTTAAACCTGCGAAATGAAAATCTTTATGTTAATTGTATTTTTCATGTTAAGAACTCAAATGCTGGGAACAAAAAAAGGCCAGTAACAATAAACTAAAGCAAAAGAGGAAATCTAAATGTCACCAAACTTAATACAATGTCATCAAGAAACAAATGATGTCCTTGTCCAGACACCATCGTCATGCATTTCTTAAGCCAAAAATTTGACATCATCTTGCACAACATAGATGACAGAAATCCATCAGAAATTTGATGTCAAAACCAACTATGATATCATCAAACCGATGTCAACATGATCACAAAACGATATCAAGACACAAAAATTGGATGTAACCACAACATCCAGTTTTTTTTCTTTTTTAAAGGGAGGTCATTGGGGTGCATGTTCACAATGCCCACGTCATGTAATAGTACACCAGTGACGTCATCCGCGGATGGCCACAGATGCATCGGCCACCCCTTGATTATTGTAATTGCCTAACTATTAATGGCAGCTGACTTCACATGTATAAATAGGCTTGCAGTGTTAATAAACATGTATCTGCCCCTTGATACTCATGATTATCAACGCAGTAGTAAGTAGGCTAAACTCGGCCACTAAGGCCTATTTATTATAATGCGAGTGCCAGGATTGATTCTCGAGTTTATTGAGCTCTACCTGACACACCTTCCGACACGTCACTGGCCCTCACGCCCGGCGCTCGTAGGAGTGTAATAGAGGAGGCCTCTTTAGTCAGCAATTCTTCGATCAGACTTGCACCACTATCCACCAAATACCTGCTCATGTTTGCCGCTCGAGAGAGTCTCGCCGAACCCAGTTTCGGTATTCGATAAGACCCAGAGACTAAGCATTGTGTGATTGAAGCTATGGAAGCAGAAGTTAGAGGTGACGACGTGGTTGTGGGAGGAAAAAGATACGAAAGGACGGACGATTTGCGTCAATCTGGTTATGCTGAAAAATTCCAATAACCCTCACGATGGAGAGCCGAGTCTGGTGAACTGTAATGACATTCTGAAGAGGAGTAAAGCTATTAACCACAATAAAGATGAGAGCAAGAAAAGTTTTAAATCAAGTGAGGGTTTCAAGTACACATCGATCAAAAACCATTTCGGGTAGACCTGCAGAGGTGGTTGAAAAGGACTACAGATTCTACAAAGATCCTAACAACTTGTGTGAAATACTAAATTTAATCAGAGCCTCAAGAGATGCTAGCAACAACTCTAGATGAAGAATTTGTCCACATTTTCACCAAAATGAGAAGCAATGCCTTGCTGTCGGACGTGGAATTTCGCAAACTGGTAGGTGAGTTGTTTATATATTTAAACATGTCTCTGTTTCTTTCATCCAATAAAACCGATTTTTTTTTTATGATTTTTTCTTCTCCACTGATATTGGATGGATTGGATATAGTCAATTTTGATACAACTCCATTCCTAATTGTATAGAGGACGTGACTGATTATTTCACCTACAGTGTGGAAGGCGGTAGCACCAGATTTAAAATTGTCGTATCATAGGGTTGTTCTGAATTTAACGAAATGGAAAAAATCTTTTAAAGAAAAATAAAGGATAAGAATTGGAATGCTGCTCAAAAATGCCTTACATTCTCATCAAAGTTATTTTAAATGCTCAAACAGACGAACTAACCAGCAGCGACCGGAGGCTGAAGGTAGATCTTTCAGAGCAGACAAACTTAGCAAGGATTAACGGTTTTGACGACAAGATTTATAGTTACGGATGCCATGAGGGAAGGAATACTGTGATAATTTTAAACATGAATAGCATACTGGTACACTGCAAGTTGGTGTCAGGTTCACACGTAAACCGAATGATGCAACCAACTCACTATTTGTCTTTCCCAACATTTCCCAGAGGTATAAAGTGGCTTCTTCGCCTCACAATTCTGATATATCAACCATTACTAAAACATCTTTTACTCCATTACAGTTTGGTTGAAAAACCAGGCCAACAGGCCTATTAATTTTCGAGGTGAGACCCTTACGATGAGACAGAATTTACGAAAAATAAAAACCTAAAATGTAGACATTTAATCATTTCGGCAATAGCCATGTATATATGATTGAAGTCCTCTTTCCACCAAAACTAAAACTATTAATTTCTCCGTTCCTATTCGATATATTTCGACCAAACTTGGCCAGATAATAGATAGGTATAGAAGGTATATTTATGCCAACTTTTATCAAATTCCGTGCAAGAGTAAACGAAGGGAGCCACACGTAAATTTGAAAACTGTTCACTTGTTGTTGTTGTTGTTGTTGTTCTTGTGTGACACGATTTCAGAAAAAAACTACTGCACCTATATAAAATCTGAAACCATGAGCTAAGCCAGAAATTTCCTTGGGCTTCATCCTCACAGAGCCATTCCGGAGTTACATTATTTTACAATGTTTTAACCATTATTATAATTAGGAAACTTTGCCCCTCAGCAAATGCCAGATTCATTCTTCGTGCACGTGTTATGTCTTTGCTACGAGGTTGATTGTTGAAGGGCAAAATAAAGGAATCCGTTTTTCAGCTAATCGGATATAGTTTTAAATCAAACTAAGCAACGTTGTTAATTTCGAGGCTGGCAGCTAGAAACGATAGAATGGCGTATTTATTTCGTAGATTCAAGATTTCAAAACTGAGCTGAATTGTTTCAAAGTTTGCAGCAACAATCGACTGCATGCATAAACCTTTGCAGCGCGACGCCATAGTTGTAAAAAAAAGTACACAGATTACAAACAAAAACGACAAGTGTGACGGGAAAAAAAGGGTTATACGATTAAAGTTTCATTAAGATTGATGATTTTAATTGAAATAAGCAAATGTACAATTGAGAAAATTGCATCTGTTTTAGTGCTGATGTGGTTGAAAAACCAGCCAACAGGCCTATTATTTTGCGAGGTGAGACCCTAATGATGAGACTGCATGTACGAAAAAAACAACCTAAAATGTTGAAATTTAATATAAATATTATTAAAAAGCCCATTCACGGTCTACCTTCAGCAAATGAAGCAACCATTCCCAACCAATTGGGTGGTAGAAGCCTGCAATTTCTGAGTCATAAAAACGTCAAATTTACAGACAGTCCCATCAGCACCTCAGAATAAAGACCAACGCGGAATACCTGAACCTTATAGAACTGTTCACACTGGACAAATCCATCTTCAATTGCAATTATCACGAGTACGGGCCCATTAGTGGGTACAGGCGTGAATTTTCCTACCAGCAGAATTACAATCAAATTTCCGAACTAAGATTTATTCATGCACCCACATCAAAGTTACCTTCACGTGAAAGGTGCACTTGCCAAGAGTGCTGATGGTTCCTCTTGTGCCATGACTGATAAAGGTACTTTTATCAATAAAGCCGCTACATATTTATTTCTTTTAATCCAGTATAAAATAGGCGACAAAATGTAACTATTAAATATAGCTGGTTTTGAAAGGACCGTTAAAGACATAGTAACTTACTCTCCAGAGCAACAGACATTACTGACCAATAGAAGGTAGTTTTCTGGACTCCAATAATGCATCTTTGATGGATGGTACGATGAATTTTACTTTGAAACACAAAAGAGGTGATTTCTTTGCCTACACCCCAAAAGATTTTTGTTACACCTTAGCTTTATCTCACTTACTAGGATTTAGCGAAGACTGTGCAAAAATGTTACATGTTTGTCAACAAACGCCTAGTGCTTATTCGATCGTCGGATGATAATGCCACATTCAGAGCATCAGGTGTTAATGCTGCCAAGATAGTCTTGAAACAAGGGACTTTGCACCTACCACAAGTGATTCACTCGGATTATAAAAAAAAACAAGCCATACGGCTTGGTGTATTCGGGCATCAGCTTCCCCCTTGCAGTCAGACTCTGATAATCTGAACAGTTGAACCTTCCCACTCCAACCAGTTGTACTTGGAACTGAATACACTTCGGCACTCACAAGACCTAAGTTAATAATTATAGGTTTCCAAACGGTTAGGAACAATGATGCAAAATAGAATCTGGCAGTCTTTGTTCACTGCGGCTTTACCGATGTGCAAGTAACATTCAATTCGGAAAGATGTCCTTTCTTGGACCTAAAAGTAAACTTTTCCCAAGGTAACATCACTAACTTGTATCAAATGATCGCGGATTTTAGGAAACAGTATTACAGGTCCGGTTCATCTGGGCCAACCTTCAAAGTGAATACTTATTCGAAAATTTTTCCTCTAGTGGCTATAAATTGTTCGACACAAAGCAAAAGATTGTCCTCGTCTGTTGTAGATTTGCAACCAAAAATGAGCTTTGGGGCTGCTATTTCAGCCAATTCGAAAGTGTACGAACTGATAATCACACTGGTGTGGTTGAAAAACCAGGCCAGCAGGCCTATTAATTTGCGAGGTGAGACCCTAACGATGAGACTGCATTTACGAAAAAAAACAACCTAAAATGTTGAAATTTAATATTAATATTATTAAAATGCCCATTCACTGTCTCCCTTCAGCAAAAGAAGCAACCATTCCCAACCAATTGGGTGGTAGAAGCCTGCAATTCTGAGTCATAAAAACGTCAAATTTACAGACAGTGCTATCAGAACCTGAGAATAAAAACCAACGAGGAATACCTGAACCTGACTAGTTGAACCTTCCCACTCCAACCAGTTGTACTTGGAAAATGAATACCACTTCGGCACTCGGAAGACCTAAGTGGATAATTATAGGTTTTCAATCGGTTAGGGACAATGATGCAAAAACGAGAATGTATTTGAAATTTGACAAAAGTAAGAATAAGGTTTCTGTGTGCCCCTTTTTACTTTTTCATAAATAGGAAAATTAATGTATAAAAATGTAGCAGTCTCATTCACTTCCAATCAAAATCAGAAAATGCAGAAAATGCTAAAACCTATCAAAGCTGGCAAAGCTTCCGCTTCTGCCTTTTCAATTCTTGGCTAAAGAGAGGGAATGAACTGCCACTCACAAGAACACAACATGGCAAAATATTAACGGCATACAAGATGGGTAAGGGATTGAACTTAGTTTTTTCGTAACCAAATAAAAACAGGTGGTGTAATTCCTTTCCTCTTTCATGTGCTATCAGGACTGAGTGAGGTTGGTGGATTAGCTGGATGAGCTGCTGTTATCTCTAGAGCCATGAACTCAGCCAGGAATAACACCAGGTAGCTGCAAGAATGGAAGCAACGTATGCTGCCACCAAGGCACTCACCATATATATATAAAAAAAGGAGCTTGTATTAAAAACCTACCTACAAAAAAAAACAAAGTAAACCAAAAACAACCGTGGACGAAGGTACTATCTCAAGTGGTGTACCCTTAGAGATAGGGCTCTGATTAACATATATTTAAACAGATACACCAAAAAAATAGATATCCACCAATTATAGCAGCAAGTTCACCAAGGAACTCATTCAACAACGTCCACCGATGAAGGGAAAGATACGTGGTATCGTCAATTTATAAGAATCCACGGGTCCTGAATTTCACTGTCGTGTATTTCATTCGAGGAACTGGCTGTTCTTTTTATTTCAATTCTTTTGGTTTAAAATAAAAGCTCCTCTTGAGTTCAAAAATATCTCGGTGATAATTTTGTATAAAACCAACGACAATCCAAGAACCTAGAGATACTGTATGGACAGTATTGTTTGTACGTTATTTAATGTTTATTCCAGGGTAAAATTTCTTTTAACTTATACTATGGTGAAAAAAATTTGAGTGTCAAAAAATTTGGTAATGCAGTTAAGCGGATCAAAACACCATCATTGCCTAAGGGAGATTTTTTGAGCAGACCAGACAGGTATTGTGATGCTAGTCATATAAGAATTACAAACCTACCTTGTTATATTTCTGACTCAGATGCTGCTACTGCCACAATCGTTAAAAAAAGCAATTGGTTTCTCAAAAATGCAGAAGGGGACTAAGTTTAGCTTGAAACAGGAACGTTGATTCGGTGCCTCTGACGAGTCTCAATGAACCTGTGACTTTAAACAACCTGAAATCTGAAATGG